>MVGT01003455.1:0-27326 GCA_002174775.1 Macleaya cordata
TTAGCTGAGGTTCGCATGCCTGCCCGATGGGTGTTAGACGCGGGGGAAGGCTGTCGGGGAACCTTCTCTGGATTAGTTGGGGGCCCTTGTCTAGTCTGCAGACGTCAATCGTTGTTCTAGGTTCTGATTTTCGAGAAATTCTGACTGGGGTAACCCGGTCGTGTTCCTTGGCTACACTAGCAGAAATACACTACTGTTGTTTGTATGTACATATATGCAGGTTTTTCTTGATGTTTCAACCAAACTATATATTATGCATTGCTTTTATAAATGCTTTGAGTTGTTATCGGGTTTATCGCTGCATGTGATGATATTAGGATGGTTGATCTACCTACTGAGTTTCTCACCCATTTATTTTCGTGGCTTTACAGCTGACAGTTGAGGATCGAGATAGGATCCTGGTTGGTGCTGTGACGAGGTCCTTCGCGAGGGACTCCTGTTTGAGTTAACGTAGGTTTCCCTCCCTTCGTTCACAGTAGGTGTTTTGGCTACTATTTGATGGCTCGGTTGTGAGCCTTATGACACTTGGTTTTATGTGTAAACAACTCGTACTTTATCTTTCTCTCTATATACATATACTTTGACAGGAAACCACAAACTTAACTATATATCATATCACAACTATTCTATGTTAAGAGCGAAATGTGAATGTCGTAGTTGTTGCAGGTTCCTCCTGGTCCTACTTCGTTGGGATTTCAGTTGAGTTGAGAAAAAAAAATGGGTGGCAAATTTGTAGTGCATATCCTTGTTTAAATTTGCTTCCGTTGCGTAAATTATTATATGCACTGTGTCTATTAGGTGACGAAAGGTCCAGTTTACAAGGGGAGACTCTGCCGGTTTTGAGTCTCGGGGTAGACTGATGGTAATGTCCCTTGTATTTTGGGGTACGGGGCGTTACAAACCTAATCTAAGCTACTTTCGTGTGTTTGGGAGTCCTTGTTACATCCTTAAGGATAGAAAGCAACGAGGAAAGTTCGACTCCAAAAGTGATGAAGGTATCTTTCTTGGGTTTACTACAGATAGCTGGGCTTACAGAGTCTACAACAAAAGGACCAAGACCATAATGGAGTCAATAAATGTGGTAATTGATGATTCAGGCAGCACAAGACTTGACGATGTAGCTGAAAGTGATGAAGTGACAGATAATGTTCAAGGAACACATGTAGATGATGATTTTGATGTCATGGATTCACAAAAGGTAGACAAGGAACTAGAGACTACACAAGTTTTGGCTACTGATGACCAAAGTGAGCAGAATAATGAAGAGAAGTAGCCTCGCAAAACTGATCTAACACCACAATGGGCTCAAAAGAGACATGTAACACCCTAAATTCTGAATCACGAGTAAATCCCGAATTCAAGATGCAAAATTCTTGTGTTAACTCATCATAAAGGAAAACCAGTCTACATATATATATATATATTTCTTTATAAGTGTACGTAAATATAGAACATATCATGATGAATTAAGTAAGACATGCACAAAAGTTTAACTTTACTATGATGGTTAAAACGTTATGCATAAAAATAATTTACTCCATGGTTCAATACCAGATATTTAACCACAATATTCTAATTCACGTAAATATCCTTGAAATACATCTTGTAATCTAATAATTATACATTTGTGGACTCCTACCTATTTTTCTTAAGGCAATAGTGGAGGGTACCTATAAAACAAAAGAAAACACTCCGACGCCCAAGTTAGTATTGTACCATTTATAGGAAAAATAAATAGTATACCTTTAGCTCATGAATGGTCCAATGTTTATAGTTTGAGAATATTTTATGCTGAACCGTCATTACGGCTGCCTACGTACCCTTTAGGGATCAAGCATTACGTAGTTCATAACTTTAAACAAAATACTTTCAGCTAGGTCTCTATTACAGTTCAACAACTTTGAATAAATTAAAACTATAGTAAATAAACTTAAAAAATTATCAAATTTTAACATAAACAAGATATATTTGTCTAGTTTTCGACACATCAAGCGGATCCTTAATCAGATCTACGATCAAAGAGAAGTAACCAGATTATCAAACATATACCAGAAATTCTACTCATGTAAGGACTTGTCTAAACGAGATAGAATTTAACCAAGGCGAATCATAAATCTAAAAATAGTACTGGTAACCCTTTACCTTTTTCTATGATATATATATGTATATATTAACAAATAAATATATGAAATATTTACCAATCCAACGGTAGATCTTTGGTCCACACCCTTCAATTAACCAACTACTTACAATTTAGAGTAGCAACTCCAATATGGTTTTCATGATGGATCAAAGTCTTTTCTTCATCCAATTGACCTGAAAATTTTACAGTAGTATTTAATATATCCCATAACACTTGTGTAAAAATATTAGACAGATCCAACGGTAGGTTTGAGAGTAATGAATTTCTCATTTCGAACTCGCTATTTTTGTTCTTCTAACAAAAATGACGATTTTTATTGTGATTGGAGTACTTAAACTTCTCCAAATAAGCTGATATTTTAACCAAGTATAATTTATTATCTCATCTACATCATACTCAATTTTTAGGACCATCCAACGGTCCAATCTTGAGCAATGGCTAATTTCTTCTTCTCTCTTTTCTTCCTCCTTAGAGTTATTCCAAGGAGAATTAGTAGCTCCTCCTTTGATTTGCTTCCAAATCTAGTATAAAAACTCTCTTTTTGATGTTCAAAATATTTATTTCTAATTGAAAACCTCTCTTCCTATTTCTCTCTTCTTTCTTATCTCCCTTCCCTCTTCTTGTCTTCACAAACTATCTCTTTATATAGGTGAAAATAGAATTATAAAATTAATGGTGGTGGATTAGCCACTACAATGGTGGACTAGCCACCACTTAGTGGTGGTAAACTAACCATCATACTTAGTGGTGGTAGTGATTGTAGTAAATCTACCACTATCTAGTGGTGATGGAGGTGGATGTTAGAAAAAATCTTTATTATTATTATTCTTAGTCAAATATTTAATAAAATAGTAAATACTAGATAAACTTTTGTGTACCAAAACTTTGATGTGACTTATGTCCCTAGTTTAATGATTTGAAGACATGTATCAATCAAAATGATCTTGTGGATTAAATCAAAAGTTTTGAGTGAATAAACATTATTCCTTAATAAATTATCTATATGTACACATTATCCTATACTGACCATAACTCCTAGACCATAAGTCTGAATATCACCCACCATACTATTCTGAAAACTAGATTCAAAGAGCTACAACTTCATCAGAAAAAGCCCAAGGCCCGTTTGGAACATAAGATGTCCAAAAATGAGTTTAAAGTATACTGATGAACATATATACGAAAATATAAATAATAACCTATAAAATGTTAAGTTGTCTTAACTCAAAACAAGTAAAAATGGGCTTAGCCCATTTAACCCATAGTTTCATTGCCAAGTCCATTACCTAAATTATTGGGTTAGCCCATCTAACCCATACATAAATATGTATATATAGATCTTATTACAAAAGATGACTACATAAAAAATAATTTAATTTAAGATAAATTCATAATACTAGTTCTCGGGTTAGACCCAAGGCGAATTTGAACTCAAAAATTCGGGGTATTAAAAGACACAACACTGATGACACTATTGGAAGTGTTGAATCTGGTGTTCAAACTAGAAGACAAATGTAGAATGTAGTAAATTTTGTTTTTTATGTCTCTATAATTGAACCTACAAATGTGGTGAAAGCATTAAAAGATGAAAACTGGATCAAAGCTATGCAAAAAGAGTTGGGGCAGTTTACTCGTCAAGATGTGTGGTATTTGGTGCCTCGTTCGTCTAGAACAAATGTCTTCGGGACAAAGTAGATTTTCAAAAATAAGTCTGATGAATTTGGAATAGTTGTTTTAAGAACAAAGCAAAGCTAGTGGCGCAATGATATACACTAATTAAAGGCATAGATTTTGATAAAACCTTTGCTCTTATCGCAAGACTCGAGTCAATTAGGTTGATGTTGGATGTGGCTTGTCATTTAAAGTTTAAACTTTTTCAGATGGATCTGAAGAGTGTTTTCTTGAATGATATTCTTCAAGAAGTGGTTTATGTTTAGGAGCCTAAAGGATTTGAAGACCCAGTCAATTCAGATCATGTCTACATACTTTGAAAAGCCTTGTATGGTCTTAAACAAGCTCCTAGAGCATGGTATGATAGACTAGCATCCTTTTTTCTCAGAAAATGATTTCAAGAAGGGGAGCTGATAAGACTTTATGCATCAAATGGGTACAGGAAGACATGTTCATTGCCCAGATATATGTCGATGACATAATATTTGGATCTACTTCGACTAAGCAGACTCAATCCTTTACGGATCTAATGATTTAAAATGAGTATGGTTAGATAACTAACTTTCTTTCTTAGTCTGTAGGTTAAACAAATGGATGATAGGATATTTATCTCACAAACAAAATATGCCAAAGACCTCGTGAAGAAGTTTAGAATGGAATCTGCTAAGCTTGCTCGCACTCCCATGGGGACAACTACAAAGCTATGTAAAGATATAGCTGGACAAGAAGTAGACCAAAAGCAATATCGATTTATGATAAGGAGTTTACTTTACTTAATAGATAGTCGTCCTGATATTTATTTTAGTATTGGAGCACGTGCTCGCTATAAAGCGTGTCCAATGGAGTCTCATTTACTTGCAGGGAAATGAATTATTCGTTATATAAATGGCACCTTAGGATATGGCTTGTTGTATTCATTTGATACAAATTCTGAAATAGTGGGCTATTCTTATGCAGATTGGGCTGGAAATGTGGATGATAGGAAGAGTACTTCTGGAGCATGTTACTATGTTGGACACAACCTGGTGGTATGGCAAAGTAAAAAGCAAAACTCTTAGTCGTTGTCAATAGCTGAAACTGAATATATTGCATCAGGTTCGTATTGTACTCAATTATTTTGGATGAAACAAATGTTAGCTGACTATGGTTTATTGCATGATATATGACTGTGTTTTGTGAAAATACTAGTGCTATTAACATAACTAAGAATCTAGTGCAACACTTAAGGACCAAACATATTGACATTAGATATCACTTTATCTGGGACTTAGTTGAAGATAAGGTGATAACTTTAGAATTTGTTCCTACAGAGAAACAACTAGCTGATTTGTTTACCAAACCTTTAGATGCCCTTAGGTATGAATCCCTTAGGATGTCTATTGGTGTTTGTGTTATTGACTAGTGTGTCTCTGTCTCACTCCTTTCCTTTCGAAACTATTGCATATCATGGTAAGGAATGTAGAGAGAGTGTATATTAGTTTGCATTCTAGCATGTAGTTGCATATAGGGAGTTTATTTATTTATTGCTTCATGACATTCTCTTTCTTATTCTTTTCACACTTTATCTAAGTTAAATTTATTCTTTTGTGACATGTGTGTAAAATTATTATGATCACATTCTTATTGTCATGACTATCTTGAGAATAATGATTGATCATTTAATTATATATGATTACAGTCTATGTAAATTTCTTGACTTTATTCTTATATAGTCTGTGACATCTTATACAGCTTCTCACATAAATCCATTGACTAATCTAGTACTATTTGCATATAGTGAGTCTTTGAATTTATGTGATTTTAATCTATTTGGTTTGAATTCTGATGTTTTTTTTATCTAATAAACTGATTTTGAAATAAACTAGTATGGATGAACAATCTTGCAAAATAGGTTTTAGAAGATGATCAAGTGCATAAAAATGCAAATACATCACAATGTGTGTTCTTTATTCAAATTGTTTGATCTCGATGTATAAAACACCTAAAAGAGTAGTACCTGCAAAAATATTAGGAACTTGGTGTTTGGGACATCATAAAAGAGTGAGTACCCACAAAAAGATTAGGAACTCGATGTCCTTGTATGATTCATCATATTGACCTTGTGATAAGCTAAATAGTATTTAGAATCTTGTTACCTAGATTTATCTCCGCAGACAAGAGATGACTATAGGAACCAACAGGAAACCTATCGATGTTATTGGTGATTCATGATTTTCATGTAATTGAGCTCTTTGCATTTAAAAGACAAACATTCCAGACTCAAACATGATGGTCAATCTTAGGAAAATAAGCCATTTCTATGTAAAGTTCAGATTAGTGAAATTGGTGATAAGCATGTTCTGTCTAATCAACTATCTATATTTTTATCACATTACACACTGGCTCCACTACCACACATACACATGGATTTTAGTGGATGGAGTGAAGAACCTAGTACAATGATTTCCCATGGCTATGTTCAAATAAATTCTAGACATTTTCAGTGACTTGATTGTATATTTTTTAATGTCTCTTAAATTGATTTATTGATAGCTTAGACAACATGATTAAGATCGTTTGAACATTTTATTCACTTGTTTCATATTGAAAATTTTTAAAGTGGATATGTGTCCAGGTCATTGATTTTCAAGTTATGTGTTTAAGAGTGATCTGTTTGAGGGGGAGTGTGTTTTGCATTGTATTTCATTAATATATTTAGAGCATGCATTCATTTTTTTCTAAAGAACAAGAAAAAAATTGCCTTTCAATTCAAAACTGGGCCAGCTGATTTCAAAACCAGGTCTGAGCCTGTCGATTTCGAAACCAGCAGGGTTGATTTCCAAACCGCCCTCATGTATTTGAAAATCGGATCTATTTTAGGCATTTCAAAGGTCTTTTTATATTGTATTCCAAAACCTTTTCACTTCATATCTTATTTTGAGTGGTTTCGAAAGGAGCAAGGAGTCTTCTACGGTTTTCCTGTGCATTCGATCTCTTCGAGGGTTTCATTCTTCGATCTAGGGTAAGTTTCTTCTATCGAATCTTTTCCTTTTTTTGGTTCAACTTGATTAGAAACCCTAGGGTTTGTTTGTGTCCTTTCTATTCAATCCCTTATTAGTTTCTTTGCTTCTTTTTAGTTTCCAATGGTTCGTTCTCGCATTCGTGGTTCTCAAAGGGACAATCCCCAATTGTATACTTATTCAGAAACCAATGAGAAGTTTTACTCCGTTCTTTTTTGTGAGATCTACAACAAGTACTTCGCTCCTAAGACTTTAATAATTGAGCGAGAAGTATAGTTTGAAGGTATGGGTGTTCCCTCCTTTTTAATGTGTTTCGTACTCGAGGATGGGACACACTTCTCTCAGTTCAAGGCAAGACCTATCCTAGACTTGGCAAACTCTTTTATGCCAACATTCACAATGTTGACAAGTTTGTGCCTTGTTTTTCTACTGTTGTTAGTGGTAGAGTCCTCCACATCACACCGACTTTTCTTTCAGGTTTATATCAACTTCCAATGGAAGCTGATTCTTTAGTATTTCCTCTCGGTCGTGATGGTAGTGATGTAGAACATCCTTCTCATTATGTTATTGCAATGGAGTTGGCTAATGAGATTTTTCTGTGGGATACGATCAATGAGCTGAAGCATAAGAGACATAGCTTGCCTTTTCTAAAGATGATAGGAGAAATTTTTTGCTGAAAATGTGGATATTCTGTATGGTGAGTTTGAAGCCACTGAGATGAGGAAGATAAATTTTTCTACAGTGAACCAGATTCTAGGTCAGTTCAACCACAATTCAGGTCCATCTGCATCTTCTGCACCTCCAGAGGTTCCAGCATCCTCGCCTAGGCCTTCGACTACTGCACCTTCTACTCTTAGGCCTTCTGACTCTATTTTTATGATGGAAGCACAAGCAAACACCATGATTACTACACTGAATGTTGTTCTTGCTCGTCTAGACATTATAGTACCAGTACTCAATAGAGTTGTTGAAAGAGTTAGAGTTGAAGGAGTTCCTACTCATCCTCCACTGGCAAGACCTAAGCTAAATCCTCATAGGCCATCAAATGATCCAGATGAAGAGGAGGAGATAGAGGAGGATGAGGATGAAGAAGCAAAGGAAGAGGAAGAAGAAGAAGACGATGAATATATGGAGAGTGATTAGATTAGTCATTACATTAGTCTCTCTGTATTTTTGATTTTGAGTAAAGCTGTAGTTATTTTTGTTTCTGGATTTCATGTTTTCAGTTTCTTTACTTTCATTTACTTTTTCACATACTTTTAGCTCTATATTGTACTTCATTTTACTACTTTATATAGCAGCTTGTTTTTAGTTTCTTATGTGTGAGATTATTTTTCCACTCTTTTTTTTATAATTTGATTGGATTCTCTTTGCTACTTATATTTTTGCTTTGTCTATTTCTGACAAAAAGGGGAGAGCAGTTTGTGTGTTTAACTGATTTTGCAGGGAGGAGTTATGGGTTGTGGGGGAGTTGGAGATTGAAAATAGTTTTTTAGCTAGCTAAAGCTATTACTAAAGCTATAAACTCGGTTTCTCTGATATTTGCTCTTATTTGAAGGTATCTTATTCATTGTTTTATGTTGTAGTACCTTGATGAATTTTGTGAGCATTAATGCAGGAAACAGGTTTCAAAGACATTCCATTAGTTAAGTTAATATTGGTTATCTTTGAGGGAGTTTTGTCTTTTGAGTCATTGAGTCCATATAAGGGGATAATGCATTGTAATGGGAAGGTTTATTTTATTATTTCCTTATGTATAGGGTTTTGTCACGAAATTGACAAAGGAGGAGATTGTTAGGACCATGCATTCCTCTTGGGTTTGTCAATTTACGTGTCAATTCAAAACTCAATATAAGTCTATGTCTTTAAGTTAGAGTTAGGTGTAGCCTCTATGTTCTGAGTATTGAAGACTTGATGATTTGAAGAATCGGAGGAAGAACATCTTGCAATCCAACTCACCAACGGTAGTCATATTAGGATGGTAAGTGACCTAGATAGATACCTTATACTTAGGTGGTTAGACTAGTTTAGAACTAATGGACATAGGCTGGTTAATAACTTTAAACCAAAAGGAGTTTAGAAATCATTCAAGTTTAGTTGGTTTCGAAACCACCTTGGTTTGTTTCGAAATCAGGACCTTGAGGATTGGTTTCGAAACCACCCAGGCTGGTTTCGAAATCAACCCTTTCAGGTTGGTTTAATTTTTACCCAGGGGCATGGCTTTTGAAATCATGAAAGTCTGATTTCGAAACCAATATGATTATCTCTGCTGGTTTTGAAGCCAACCTTTCCTGTTTCGAAATCGCGTTCTGGGTTTCGCAAAATTCTTGTTATTTTATCATTTTTTCCTTTTTGGAATTTGTCAAATCAACTTTAAAAGTGATTCAAACTTTCTATAGGAGTCTAGCTCGACCAAACCTTATTTATATTGATTGTTTTACATCAAAACAATATATAAAGACCTAAAGAGAAATCAGCACAATACTTTGAGACTTTTAACTCGAATTTTTAGGGTTTAAAGTTCTAGAGTCAAGTTGTAATCAATCGATGAATTGAATTCGGATCTATTGGTTGGATTGATTATGTGTTGAGTGATACATAAATCCTTCCATCATCTTTTTTACACAAAAGTTTTTGTTTCATCGGTAGATTTCCGGGGAGTGGTGTTTCGCTTGTGGATTCAAGTGAAGTGGTTTTGCTCGTGGAGTTCGAGTGAGTACAAGTTGTGGGACTTGGTGGATTTTCGAGTTGGAGACGCATCGTTGATCGACTAAGGAGAAGTTTGTGGATTCAGATCGTGAGAAGACAACATCGGCTATTCAGAGTATGGAGTTTATATCTATTAATGGGTAACAGTATTGTGCTTCGTTTAAATCTTATGGATTATTTGGCTGGACGAGGTCCCAGAGTTTTTTCCAGTTGTTTTCCTCGTTAACAAAAATCTCTCGCATTAAATTCTTATTTTGCTAGAGATTGAAATATTCGATTCTAATTCTTAATTCCGCACATTAAGAATCGAATAAGTCAATACTCTTCGTAGAGATTTTCTGTTAGGGATTTATTTTCTTAGAATTTTAATTAGGTGATAGTTTGATCCCTAACCTTTGCCACGAAGTAAAACGGTTAATTCAATAACCGTAGGACAAATTTCAAGAAATGTAAGTTTGACCCCCTTAAGCCTACGTTTCATGCTTATAAAGTTTTTTGGGGCAAAAATTGATACTAATTCCTATTATTAGGCACGTATCGAAAAAATAACATGTGCAAATTATTTTACACGTACACTAAGTAGCATGTTGTATGAATATTATTATTTGTACAAGACAAAGATACACGTATTTACTTTTTTTTATGTGTTTGCAAGCAACTTGCATTCAACAAGACTTATACGAAACATTGTGACATTTATGTATGTCCGCACTCGTTCACTATCAAAATGCAGCACTTGGTTTTCTATTTCAAGTGTGCAATGCAAGACACATGTATTTCGCAAGTGCACATGTACTAATATGGTAGTTTGTAATTTTGAAAAATGTAAGATTTATGACACGGGTGTATTATTACACACGTGCCTAAAGTGAGTTTGGAAACATTATATACATGTTATTCTTATCATGTGCGAAAGAAAATGACTCGTGCACGTACGAGCATGTGTACGGAGAGTTTTTAAAAGTTTATTTTTCACGTGTAGTTTCAACATGTGTAAAAGGGATACCTGTAGAAAAATTCACGTATACCCGAAGGTTTTGAAAATATGACATGTGTGTACCACATCACACATGAAATGAGCATAACTTAATTCTAAATTTATCTAGAATTCTTAATTTTCTTTATAAAATTCTAATACTAGAATGCATGCAAATGATTTTTTGTTATCTAGAAATCATTTATTTTCTTCTCTTTTGAAAATCATTTAAGATTTATCGCAAAGTGGAGTCCGTTTCAGAATTAACCCAACTTGGTTAAGTGAGCAAGACCATCGACCCGGCTTGGACATGTATGTCGAGCTTAGGTGCCTATCTATGGTGGTCTCACTTAACAAGTTTAAGAGAATTCTTAGACTGATCGAAATTAACAAGCAACTTAGTGCTAATGCATCCCTAATCTAAAGCCAAACAAACCTAACCTAGATTTATCTTATTCTAGGAAAGATTATCTTTTTTAACTATTAGGTTTTTAGGGTTTAGAAAAGAATGGATTTGTTGAGCCCATAAGAGAAGAAGTAGGTTATAAAACCCTTTGTTGGTATTAGGCCTTTGAGGCCCACCACGATGAATGAAGTGGAAGTATATCCAACTTCATTGAAAAATAGGCTTTTAAAGCCCAATATTGACAATGGGTCTAAAAACCCAAACTTGAAATGTAAGATCCGTAATGCCCATTATGGATTTTAAATTTAAGGAATGAGAAAAGTGGGGTGTGGGCCCACTAAATCTTATTTTAAAGCTTATGGAGTGTTTTATGATTTTAGGGGCAAAAGTGTTATTTCAAACCTAAGATTTTTATTAATTTTCAACAAAACCCTAGTTTTTGCCCACTAAGCACAAACATCACTTTTAATAATAAAGTAGATATTAGATGTCATTTTAGTAAATAAAGTAACTTTATGAAACAAATAATATATTATCATGATTCCAAAAGTGTATTTAAACAACTTTACGTAGAAACCCACATGTTATCATGGATCAAAAAGGTGTATTTTTATACAAACCACTTTGTTTTTATATCCAATTTTTTTTATGAATCTAAAAGTAGCTTTTTCATGCAAATACTTTTACTTTTATATCATACTTATTTTTATGGATCAAAAAGTGTATTTGTGTGCAAAAGTGAAGAACACCAAACATCCAGACATTTTTAGGGAGCATTCATGGTATTTAAACCTCATGTTCTTACTAACATATTTTGAAAACATGCTTTCTTTATCAAAAACTAGATCAAAATGATGTAAATGGCATTTTAACCCAAGTACAACATTATTTTAAAACCTAAGACATGGTAATGATATTTTACATACACCATGAAATGATACAAGCTATTTTTAGCACATATCACTATATGAAAACCATGATTTATTCAGTTTATCTTGCATTTAAACAAGATGGTGTGCATACGTTGATAATATCTACATGCTTTTATTTATATGTAGATAATACATGTAGTAAAAGTTATCTTTTTCATGAAAACTACATTAATGCAAAAAAAGGAAACTAAACAATTAGCTTATGGACCTAGGTATTGTCATCAAGATATTGAGGGCAAATTCATTCATTATATGAATAAAAACATTACATGATTTAGCATAACAAGCTTGAGTTAGTAAATATACCTAGCTTTAGCCCAAACTCCAAATGTAGCAAGCGATCTCACTTTGAGGCTTCAATCCCTTTAAGGTTTTTTTAATCCCTTTTCTGGTGAGTTTCTAATGTGAAAATAGAGTGAAAAGTACTTTCTCTCACGAAAGTGTCTGGAAGTGTTTGAAAAATAAAGAAGAAAATCCAAGAGTTTCTCTCTTTAACTCAAAAAACTCCCTTGAAACTCGTGCTACTCTTCTTCCCCAAAAATGTTCTGCAAAACCCTTAGGATCCTTCTGTATTTATAGAAGAAGGAGAGTTGGAGGGATGATTTCAGTCGTTAGATCGTTTCAGTCTGTGTGATCATTAATGGTTCTGGTTTATCCTTATCCAAAATAAGAGGGAGAAGAGAGAAAATGCCCTCAACGGCCAAAGCTGCCCTAGCCGTTAAGGGCACGCGTCTGTCGAAAGACAAAAACAGCAATGAGTTGGTCGTCTAAGGAAAGAGAAAATCGGGCCAACAGCTAGGTCATCTAGGCGTTAGGGCCTCAATGAGAGAGAAAAGGAAATTAATTAGCTAATTAAAAATAATTGAGTAAACCGATCGGAGAAATTACTAAGGTTTTCAGAATCCACTTTGTAGAACCCACAATAAGTATATGTATGGATATTAATTTTTTTCTCGATAACTACATACTAATCTAGTAATCAAACATGCTAGTATGGAAGATTGAACATTAAAACCTTTTTTAAAACAACCTAAAATATTATTCCACTTCACTTGAAGGATCAAAAATAAATTAACTCTTGTATCCAAAACAACGAAAAACACAGATTATCCACTTTTGACATAATTCTTTACAAAACCAAGTTAATAATTGATAGAAACTATCCCAAACTACATGTAAGATCATCACATGTGTCCAAGGTTTCATCCCTAATAATTATTAGAAGCCAGAATACTTAAAACATTAAAAATACCTTTGAGGAGAAAAATAAACATCCATACACCATTATTGTATCATCCATAAAGCTTCATCCTCAACCCTAGTTGAGGGTTTAGCCACACATACTTGAAGAAACAAAATAAATAATTAAATTATATTCCATTGGATCAAATAAGTGTACTTACAAAATTATCCTAAGATTACACCCTAGTCACACTTTTCTCCTATCGATTTATCTCTCACGAACTGTATGGCAGCAGCCTTTTCCGAACTCACGTAGCAAGTATTGTGTGTACCTAGGGTAGCAACCCTTTTCTCTCTTTCTCTCTTTAAAAAAAACTCACGAACTGGGCAGCAACACCCTCTTGTTGCTTACGGCAGCAGGCCTCTTTTTTTCTCTCACCAGCACAGCAGCTCACTCACTCCCTTTTTATTCACGACCAAAACCTTGTTTTCAACCTTTCTCCTAATCGGCCTCTGCTTCTTATAAAACCCAAACCCAACATAACAAGGGAGTTGTTATTTCTTGCAATTCTATGTAATAGGGTCCACTAGATATGGGTATTGAGTTGGAATATGTGGTGGGCCCATTAGAGAGAAAAATTAGCAAAACCAATATTTGGTTTCTACTGATGTTGATTTCTTGAACTCCACCTTTGTTAAGGATTAAATAAGTAGGGTCCACTTAACTTGTAAAAAATTAAACCGTTGTTGATGTATTGGAATCATGAAATTGGGAATTCAATTAGCAGATGGAAATTGGGATATTAAGTATGAGTGGTACGTGAACCTATTGAATTAGAATTTGGCTTGTGGGGTCCACTAGATGTAAGAATGAATCCAAAATGATTCCCTTGCATACTGATTTCCATGGTTTGCACAAATACCTTATGGTGCCCCAATAACGTATTATAGTGCCCTTGGTAACTTTATCAATTTCAACTAATTTTACCTGTTTTGCCTATATTTTCTGCACACATTCAAAATACACTAATTAATTTAAAATAAAAAAACAAAAGACTAATTTATATAAAGACATGGGTACTACGTGTAATATATATGTACTTATCATTATTAACCACCCAATTTTGGGTCCTATTAAAACTGTATGTTAACCCAATTTTAGGGTTAATTAAAAATTTGATTTACAAACCTTTTTACAAATATGTGATGCACACCCATATTGGGTGGGTTTTGGAAATGATGTTTCAACCCATTCTTAGGTTGATTCTTCGAAATTTGAAAATTGATATTTCAACCCCATTAATGGGTTGAATTTTTTGAATGTTTCAACCCCATTATTGGGCTGGTTTAGAAAAATGCCAGTTCAACCCAATTTTTGGGTTGATTTTGAAAAGTGTGATATAGACTCATGTTTGGGGTTAGTTTTAGGGTGCAAAATTTGGTGTCTATAATGTAATCACATGCTGTAGACATACACGAATGATAATGTGATCGCATTCCGTAGACGTACATGAGCGATAATATTATCAACTATTTGATCTGTTGTTTCTTTGGTGTTCACCCCTTTTAGGAAGGGGCGTATTTATATGATGGTGTTTGCTCAAAAGTTTTTGCAGCAAAAACGTGAATCTTCCTCAAGTGGTGTGTTAGTTTGTCGATATTTTAGTAAGACTCTAAATAAGAGTCCTACAAGGTTTTAAAAACTTCTTTTCTCTTGTTTTTAGGAGAACTTTTATTTTTAGGTGGGTTTCCTTTTCATATGTAGTTAGGATTTCCTTTTCCTTCTAGGATTGGGATACCTATTGGAGGCTATAAATATGGGAGTAAGGCATTAGCCTAAAGCATTCAGAAAATAACATTGAGAGTGTGAGATCTCTTGAAAGGGTTGTGAGTCTGAAAATAGAGAAAGAGAGGTGAGAGCAATTTTTGAGAGAGCATCAACAAGGAGGGTTTGAGAGAATCCTTGTAAGGGTTAAGAGGCTTGAAACTTGGGTTGCTTGTGAGGTAGGTCCTTGTAACTGTTCTTCATTGTTTTCATTATAGTGAAAAGAGTTCATCGTCGTCCGTGGATGTAGGCAATCTTGCCGAATCATGTAAATCTTGTGCATTGTGGTGCTTGATTTGTTTTATGTTTTACGTTCTCAGTTTGCTTGTTTGATTGTTTATCTCTAGTTTGTGGTTAATTTGATCCCTAAATCCTAACAAACTGGTATCAGAGCTTTTAGGGATCCTTTAATTTGTTCTTGAGATGGCATCGAAACATGTGAAGGTTACGAACTCTAGATTCGATGTGGAGAAGTTTGATGGGAAGACAAACTTTGGACTGTGGTAAGTCCAAGTGAAGGATTCGTTGATTCAACAAGGTTTGCACAAGGCCTTGAAGGGAAGACCAGCGGATATGAAGGACGATAAATGGGAAGAATATGATTTACATGCTTGTAGTGCAATTCGATCGTGTTTGGCACGGGAGGTCACATTGTGATGCATGAGGAATCGGCTGCATCGTTATGGACAAAATTGGAGAAATTGTATATGACGAAGTCTCTATCTAGTAGGTTGTTTCGAATGAAGCAATTATATCATTTTCGGTACAAGGAAGGTACGGCTATGAACAAGCACATTAATAATTTTAACAAGTTGATTTGTAAGTTATTGAATGTGGGTGAAGTAGTGGCTGACGAGGCACAGGCTATGTTACTACTATGTTCTCTTTCCGACTCGTATGAACCATTTGTTCAAGGAATCTTGGGCCCAAAGGAGAGGATCAAGCTAGAAGAGGCTACATCAGCCCTTTTACCGAATGAATTCAGGAAGATGGATGCAAGAGAGAACAATCAAGCAGCAGGCTTATTTATGAATGGTAACGAGAAGAAGTACAAAAATAAGAAATTTGGAAAGGAAAAGGCCAAGAAAGAGATTGAATGATATTGGTGTCATAAGAAAGGGCACATGAAGAGAGATTGTCCCAAGCTAAAACCTAGGACAGAGAGGGACCAAGTTCGCAAGCAGCAGTAGTTGAGGATGAGTCAGATGTAGAAGAGGTATTGACGGTCACGACAGGTGATAATCGAAAGGTATAGATTCTTGATTCTGGTTGTTCTTATCATATGTGTCCCAATAGGGACTTGTTCACTTCTTACAGGGAGTTAGATGGTGGTTCGGTTTTGCTTGGCAACAACTATGCTTGCAAGACCGTTGGCATAGGAACAGTTCAAATCAAGACCGACGAGGGTAGGTGAAAACTTTATCTGAGGTTAGGCACATTCCTGAACTGAAGAAAAACTTGATCTTACTCGGTGCTTTAGAGTCCAAGGGCTATAAATTTGTGGCTGAAGGGGGATTTCTAAAGGTTGTAGATTCAAACTCAAGGTTGGTAATTCAAGGGGAGAGGAAGGGAAATCTATATTTTCTTTCGGGATATACTATAGTAGGTGGAGGTGTTGTGGGTACCGAAGATGATGAAGAATCTAGCCAAGCAAAGCTATGGCATATGCGACTGGGGCATATGAGCGAAAAGGGACTGGATGTGTTGTGCAAGCAAGGGGTGCTTAACAAATTAAAGGAGGTCAAACTTAGTTTATGTAAGCATTATGTTTATGAAAAACAACATAGGGTGAAGTTTGGAAAAGGTGTTCATCATACCAAAAGTACTTTGGACTACATTCATTTGGATGTGTGGGGGCCTTCTAAAGAAGTGCCCAAGGGAGGTATGAGGTATTTTGTCACTTTTATTGATGATTTTTCCAGGAGAGTGTGGTTGTACACCATGAAGACAAAGGATGAAGTCATCAAAAAGTTTAAGGTGTGGAAGACTATAATTGAGACCCAGACTGGCAAGGAGGTTAAAAGACTTAGGTCTGATAATGGTGGGGTATAAGAATGACCCATTGAAGGAGTATTGTCAGAGTGAAGGTATAGTAAGGTACTTTATTGTGAAAGAGATACCTCAACAAAATAGGGTAGCGGAGAGGATGAATCGGACCCTTATGGAAAGAGCACGGTGCATGTTATCCAATGCTGGATTGGGTAATGAATTTTGGGTTGAGGCAGTAAATACGGCGTACTATATCATCAACAGATCACTAAGTGTAGCTATAGAGTTGAAGACACCTATCGAGGTATGGTCTGGAAAACCCGCTGTTTATGATTCCTTGAAAATATTTGGTTGTCCTGCTTATTATCATGTTAGGGAAAGTAAGTTGGATCCAAGGGCGAAGAAGGCCATTTTCCTTGACTATGAAGAAGGAGTCAAGGGATACAAATTATGGTGTACACAAAACCACAAGGTTGTGATCAGTAAGGATGTGACATTTGATGAGTCAACTTTGCTACACCCTAGCAAAGAGACTTCAACTCAGGTGGAGGAAGATGGTGGTGATACTGTGCGGGTAGAGATTAAATCTCAAATTGATTCTATGTCAGAAACAGATGTGGATGAGGAAGAGGTTCTTACCGAAGAACCTCAGCAACAACAGGTACAATCCTTGGTGGATGGAAGGGAGAAAAGAACCATTAAGGCACCGGTTAGGTATGGCTATAAGGACAGCGTAGCTTATGCATTGATGGCTTACGGAGATGAGCCAACCACTTTTCAAGAAGCATTGAAGGATGTCAACTATGATCAGTGGAATGCAGCGATGGGTGAGGAGATGAATTCTCTTTACAAGAATCAGACTTGGGAACTTATGAAGTTGCCTAAGGGAAGCAATGCAATTGGGTGTAAATGGGTGTTCACTATAAAAGATGAAACTCCAAGTACGGCTGGCATATGGTTTAAGGTGCGATTTGTAGCTAAGAGTTATGCACAAAGGGAAGGTGTTGATTATAATGAAGTTTACTCTCCGGTGGTAAGACACACTTCAATCCGAGCCTTGTTAGCTATTGTAGCATTTTATAACTTAGAGTTGGAGCAACTCGACGTAAAAATAGCATTCTTACGTGGTACTTTAGAGGAGGACATATACATGTCACAGTCCGAAGGTTTTGTTGTTGCAGGGAAGGAGGAATATGTGTGCAAGCTAAAGAAGTCATTGTACGGGCTCAAACAATCGCCTAGGCAGTGGCATAAGAGATTTGACACATTTATGATGGGCCAGAAGTTTACACATAGCTTGTATGACAGTTGTGTGTATTTTAAGAAGCTACCAAATGGATCTTTGATTTTCTTACTCTTATACATGGATGATATGCTTATTGCTGCTAAGAGCATGATGGAATTTGAGAAGCTGAAGTCTCAATTGAGTATAGAGTTTGAGATGAAGGATTTGGGTACAACTAAGAAGATTCTTGGCATGGAGATTCTTAGGGACAAAAAGAAGGACAAGTTATGTCTCTCACAGAGGAGATACTTGGAGAAGGTTCTTGCTAGGTTCGGAATGCAAGATTTCTAAACCGGTAAGTTTACCTTTGGAGGCGCACTTCAAGTTGTCGGCAAAGATGGGTCCAAGCACTAAGGAAGAAGAGGAGTACATAACTCATATTCTGTATGCGAGTGTTGCTGGTAGTTTGATGTATGCTATGGTATATACTCGACCAGACATTGCACAGGCAATTGGTGTTGTTAGTCAGTTTATGGAAAATCTGGGGAAACAACATTGGCAGGCAGTGAAGTGCTTTTTGAGGTATATACGGGGTACCATTGACGTAGGTTTGGTATACCAGCGAGATGGTGGTCTAGGACCACAGGTTTGTGGCTATATGGATGCGGACTATGCAGGTGATGTGGATCAATCTAGATCTACTACAGGATATACTTTTACATTGGCTTGAGGTCCAATGAGTTGGAGGTCAACATTACAGTCAATACTACCCAATCAACAACAGAGGCAGAATTGATCGATATAACAAAGGCCATGAAGGAAGCCATTTGGCTTAGAGGATTAACTGGAGACTTGGGTATTCAACAAGAATGCATTCAGGTGCATTATGATAGTCAAAGTGCTATCAACTTAACAAAGCACAAAGACTTTCACGGGAGGTCGAAGCATATTAATGTTCGTTATCATTTAGTGCGGGATACTATAGAGGGTGGAGGATTTTCTTTGCTGAAGATTCACACAAAGGAGAATCCTACAGATATGCTAACAAAGGCGGTATCATTGATTAAGTTCAAGCATTGCCTGGACTTGATCAATATTCTACGGGTGGAGGCACCATGAGGAGCAAGGTGGTGACGATGATGAACGTGAAGAGAAGAACGGGTATGTAAAGTGAAGAATATCGTCAAAGGTGGAGAATTGTTAGTTTGTCGATATTTTAGTAAGACTCTAAATAAGAGTCCCACAAGGTTTTGGAAACTTCTTTTCTCTTATTTTTGGGGGAACTGCTATTTTTAGGTGGGTTTCCTTTTCATATGTAGTTAGGATTTCCTTTTCCTTCTAGAATTGGGATACCTATTAGAGGCTATAAATATGGGAGTAGGGCATTAGCCTAAAGCATTCAGAAAACAACATTGAGAGTGTGAGATCTCTTGAAAGGGTTGTGAGTTTGAAAATAGAGAAATAGAGGTGAGAACAATTTTTGAGAGAACATCAACAAGGAGGATTTGAAAGAATCCTTGTAAGGGTTGAGAGGCTTGAAACTTGGGTTGCTTGCGAGGTAAGTCCTTTTAACTGTTCTTCATTATTTTCATTATAGTGAAAAGTGTTCATCGTCGTCTGTGGATATAGGCAATCTTGCCGAACCACGTAAATCTTGTGCGTTGTGGTGCTTGCTTTGTTTTCTGTTTTACATTCTCGGTTTACTTGTTTCATTGTTTATCTCTAGTTTGTGGTTAATTTGATCCCTAAATCCTAACATGGTGTAGAAGATCCTCTCCCCCCTTTCCCCTCCCACGGCCGCCGAGGGAGGATCCTACTACTATCCTTGGTGCTTCGTATGACACCTCCTTGCTTATTGGCTACGAGCATCATATTGCTTGCCATATTTGGGAAGGCGCGGTAAGTTACATAATTTATGTAACTTGGTTTCATTGTTAGTTGATAATTTTATGTTTTTATTTTCTGAAATATTTATCTATAATTATTTTTTTAGTCAGAGGATGATTAGTTTTTTAAAATTCACAATTATGTTAGACAGTTGCACAAGTAGGGTCTAGAGGAAGAGGTGGATGAAGTAGCCGGTCTGGTAGAGATTTTTGGTTTGTGGCCACTAGCAATGAACAGTCATAAGTCTGTGGACAAGGTTCTCATCAATGTATGTATAGAGAGATTTTATCTCGAGACCAATATTTTCCACCGCCCATTTGGGGAAATGACAATTACATAGGACGATGTTCAACACATCCTTGACATTCCATTTGTGGGGTTAAATCTAGATTCGCATAATGGGTTTCTCAAAAAAGTCACGATGCTAGAAGCGGAAACCCTTTTATATGAAACACTTGGTCGGGATCCTCCTTTCGAATTGGGCTCCTTAAGTGGAACTTCAGTTGTATCTTCATCCACATTTTCATTTTAGAAAGAAATACAAACCAAACTTGAACAAAAATCAAACAAAAAAAAAGGAGTTCACGTATAAAAGATGTACATCAAGTGAATTTTGATAAGGGGTTTGTCAAATTTGTTGTTCAACTTTATCCCTGTGTGGCCGAACTAAGTATGGAAATGGGAATTTTCTATTTCAAACAAACAGATTTAAAACAGAAAACTAGGTTATAAATAAGTCGTCTTAACTCATTTGAGTTTGATTGTGAGCCTTTTATAGGATTTGAGGACCCAAACCCTCACCAAATGAACTTTTGGATGTTTGAGACTCCATTAATGGTGTTTCTTTGACAACTTCCTCTTCCTCCATTAATAGAGTTTCCCGCAAAAAATAACGGCTGCGATCGTTGGTTATCGAATCTAGTTCATTTGTTGGTTGTCGAATAAGGGTTTAGAGAGAGAAAGTGGGGTTTTAGAGTGAATGGATTTGTTAGGAGCTAAGGTTGGAGCTCCCCCTCTTAGTAAAAATGGGGCTAAAAGTTGAATGAGAGTATTTTGGCTTAAAACCCTCTAACCAAGTTTCTCCCCCATTCAATCTTGTTCCTCTAATAACATCAACCTTTTTATTTTCTTTCTGGATTAGCAATCAAAAATTCTTTGATGCACCACAAGCAATTTTGTGCCATGTATACGATAACCTGGACGAATTACAGACAAAAAAAGCTTTTTGGACCGACCATTTGCCAGACCAAATGCATGATGCTTATGTTGCAGGGTGGGACCCACTGTCATTTTCCTTTGAAAAGTGATTTAGGCAGATTTTCCAATTGTCTGGCAATGGGACCCACCATACCACCTCTGTTGCTTCTAGAATTTTGTCGGTCCAAATAGAATCGTCCATTACATATGGTGTAAATAAAAAAAATGCTTTTTGGACATTAAGGATGAAAATATATGTCCCTATGGTTGTCAGATCCAACCAAAAGTGTGTAACTAAGGAGAGGGATTAAAACCTACCTAAATCAAATTGTAACCTAGAAACTATATCAGAAACAAAAACCTCAAGCTAGAGTATTGACTTATTCGATTCTTAATATGCTGAATTAAGAACAAGAATCGAATATTTCAATCTCTATGAAATAAACAAATAAGAACACAGAAATATTTGTTGATGAGAGAAACCTAAACTGGGAAAACTGTACCGACCCAAAATAATTTAGTTGACCAGTCAATGTCAAATAGAGTCTAGTCCAACACTAACCGTGGAATCAATTAAGAGTGTGTTTGGGTCGCGGTTTTAAAGGTGGGAATTGGAAAACAACTCGGTTATTCGAAATTTTAATGTTTAGGTCGCTCAAATTCCCAAGAAAATGTACTCCCATAAGCGTAGAAACATGTATCCACAGAAGAATCTAGTCCAACACTTTGACCGTGGAATCAATTAAGGGTGTGTTTGGGTCGTGGTATTTGAAGGTGGGAATTGGAAAACATCTTGGTAATTCGAAATTTTAATGTTTGGGTCTCTCAAATTCCCAAGCAAATGTACTCCCGTGAGCGTAGAAACATGCATCCATGGAAGAATCGTCATTCTGATGCCCCTGTGAAATCTCATTCCTACCTCAATTAACTGGCCACATCATCATTTTTTCTTTTCTTTTTTCTTTTGGTTTTTATTCTTCTTCTTCTTCCCACCGATGACTGAACCAGATCCTATATCTTCTCTCTCCTCCTCTCCATTTCTCTCATCTCCTTGTCACATATCTCATTACATCTCTTTCTCTAACCAGATCTAACACTCCTCTCCATCTCCTTCTCTCTTTCTCTAACCAGATCCAACACCGGTGGAGTGCTTCATGGCCTAAGCAATAGCTTTATTAACAAGTGCAAAACTAGAGAAACCCTCTTCATCCTTCACCCTTATGTTGAACTTTCGTCTTTGATCCATTGTTACAAAACTCGCAAACACCCCAAAGAAATGAAAAAATAAAAATAAAAATTAACAAACCCGCATCAAATACAATTTACTCAGATGAAAAGAAGAAATACACAAACCAAATCGATCAAAATCCAAGTGAAATTTCATACCTTAAATTAATCATTTTCGTTGAATCGGGGGATAATTACATGACCATCTCTAATGGGTAAGGGAGTGAGATCTCCCCCATCCTCTCTCTCTCTCTTTCTCGGATTTTTTCCTAATAAATAACTTTTTATTTTTTATTTAAAAAAAAATATTTTCTCACCAAAGTTTCTCACCCTTACCAAACATCAACAATTAAGAAGTGGTTATTCACTTTCTTACAAAAAACAATCCCCAACACTTTGCTTTCACTAGTAAAACGAACTCTCCGGACCCAAACAGACCCTTTAGTGTTAAAATAATTAAACTTAAAAATAAATAATAATATTTTAATCAAAGAGTAAATTGATGATTCTAACTGTACGGATGGATAGATCTCAAAAAGTTATTCAATTTAGACTATTTATAGGAGAAAACTGGACACCAAATAAAGCTGATCCGAAGTCCGGAACGCGATTTTAACCTTGGTCAAAGTTTACATGCGAATTTGACCGAGTCAATGGGGCTTTAAGATAAACGGGCAGACTTGCGACCCGGACTTGCTGCTCGATCCACATACTAGGTCGGTTTGGGTTTTAGGATAACCCATTAACCCACATTTGTTTATGGTGTATACACACATTTGTACATGTATCTACTCTACTTCTTAAAGAGGCTACGCATTAAGCTACGCGAGCTGAATAAGCCGAGCCGTCGCTGGAGGAGATAGATAGATAGATAAAATTTTGTTAGCAGCCGGCTCAAATAGTGATGCGGCTCCACGCTGCTTCAAAACGTCGTCATGTTGCACACAGTCCGTACGCATCATCGGACGAAAAATGCCCCTGTTAACTACAGAAATTCCACACATCATTGGACGAAAATGTCATTTCCAAAACTCGACCGAACCCTAATGTGCTGTTTGGCTAACGAGAAATCACAGTCTCGGGCAAAGAAAACCCAAAAATAATGTTTGTTTCCTATGTTTAGACCAAAAATTTTGAAAAGTCCAACCTGGGCTCGAACTTCTTAAAAACTGGTGAAAGGAAAACCCAACAAATAAGTGTTTTTCCAAAATCCCGTCACAGGAAAGCCCCGACCTGGGCTTAACTGAAATATGTTTGTTCCTTCACCATTTACTCTTCAAACTACACCGACCTCTTCTGACCGACTACCGTATTTTTGTTCCTCAAAAACCCTAAATCGTAGCAGCCCTACCTCTCCTCACACTCTGCTTTCGCCGGATCCGTCAACCAGAAGTAGATATCGATGAGGACAAGAAGCCCTTTTGGTGAGTCTTTCGGTGCCGGTGCTCCGTTGTACCTTTCTGTTGTTCTTGAATACCTTGCTGCTCATCTTTCTCAACTCTCTAATCTCTCTTGCGTTTTTTACAGGAAGAGAAAAATAATTTGTGGCCTTTAATTTTCTTAGCTGCTTTTATAATTAGGGTTTACATTGATTTTAGGTCTATTTACTGTTATAAGGATTCAGATTAATTTAGGTGTTTATAATCTGTTAAGGAACAAACATTTAATTTCGTTCTCCCTTTTTCATCTGAATTTTTTTTTCAGATTTTAGGTCTTTGTTGTTTTTTAGTTCTCAGATTTCAATTTTTTTTTTTGTGGTTCTATACTTTTTAATTCTTATTATTTTATTTCTTAGTTTTTAAGTCTTTGTTGTTTGTTAGTTCTCAGATTTCAATCAATTGCTTTTTACAACATCAGTATGTTTGTTCTTAAATTTCTAGGGCTTTTTGTAGTTATACAGTTATAAATTCTTATTATTATTTTCTGTCTTTTGATTCATTGTAGTATTTATGTTTTTCACTTTTCAGGTTTTTTTAATGGGGAGTTCTATACTTCTTAATTCAGATTATTTTATTTCTTCTAATTCATTGTACTATTTGGGATTTTCACATGTCAATGACTTGGTGTTATTCAGTGAAAGGTTAACTTTGCATTGGAGGAATGGTGTTGATTGCTTCATTGTGCTTACTATGATATATATTTTTAAAACTCTGGGTTCTAGACTGACACATATATCATACTTATTTTTTTCCAGGTTAAAGAGGAAAATAAAATGAATGAAATTTGAGAAACAACTTCTCGATGAAACCTCATTGTGAGCATCACAGGTGCTCTTTAACTTTAACTTCATTTCAGAATTTAATTGCTTATTGAAGAAAACCAATGTCATGGAGCTTGCGACGCAACGAAGAATGTAATTTCTTTCTTTTTAAGCTGATTCATAAATATAATTCTACTTTCAATTGCATCGCTCTATTATCTCAATCAATATGGACTAAAGCTGGGATTTTTCTACAGTTACGGGGTTCAAAGTTTGAATCTGTGCTTTGTTCTTTCTCCACCTGTATCATTCACTCTGCCTTACTCATCATCATATTAGGCTTCAAATCTTCAACAATTTTACCATTCAAAACTGCTTCAACGACAAGAACAAATATAGGTAAATATTCTCCCTTTCTTTTATAGATCTGAATCTCAATTTTTGTGTGATTTTATGAAGAACAAATTTGTTTATTTGGCGTTCATTTATATTGTTGTTTCATTCGATTTTCAATTCAAATTCTTTCTTATTTATATTCCTTTTTTTTTATTGTTTTGTATTTCAGGTTTGCATGCTTAAGCTCTATCAAACCAGTGACTCTTATAACAGGAAAACTCTCAAGGTGAGAGAAAATGCTGGGTGGGTTGTATGGGGACTTGCCTCCCCCTTCTTCTGCTCCTTCTGCCGATGAGGAGAAAAACAGTAGCAGTAATTCCACTGTGTGGTCGAGCAGCACTAAAATGGCGCCTGCGACATTGCGAAAGCCCTCATCTCTCTTTACACCACCTCAATCAGTTTTGAAATCTCAACAGTCACAAATGAAACCCAAAACCCTAAATTCATCACAGACGAAATCAGTTAGTTCGGTGCCGGCACCATTACCCGATGAGGGAGTGAGAAGCCCTTTAATTCAACAACCTGCCCTAGTTGGGGTTACCTCGAGTGTAATTGAGGAGTATGATCCTGCTAGACCTAATGATTATGAGGAGTACAAGAGGGAAAAAAAGAGACGGGCCGTTGAAGCCGAGATGAAGAGGGAGATAGAAAGAAGACGGCAAGAAGAAGAGGAGAGAGAGAGGGAGAGGGAACAAAGAGAGAGAGAAGCTGCAGAGAGAGAAAAGGAGAGGGATTATAATGAATCAAGACCATCATCATTGAATATCTCTGGTGAAGAAGCTTGGAAACGAAGAGCGGCGATGAGTGGGAATTTGGTTGGATCCATACCAAGATCTCCATCTCCACCATCTAATGTAGATGGGTTTAGCATTGGGAAGTCAGGATCTGTTGGGTTAGGTGTTGGTGCAGGTGGGCAAATGACTGCAGCACAAAGAATGATGGCAAAGATGGGATGGAAGGAAGGTCAGGGGCTTGGAAAACAGGAGCAAGGGATAACTACTCCGTTGATGGCCAAGAAGACGGATAGACGAGCTGGGGTGATTGTGAATGCTAGTGAATCTAAACCGGAGAAGAAGGCGAAGAGCGTTAACATTAAGGATCCACCTACTCGTGTTCTCCTGCTTCAGAATATGGTAAGCATAAATTTTTCTTTACTTATTGTAAAGTGCTATTATCAAGAATTTACTGAAGTAGAGTGCATGGCTAGATACAGAAAATAAATTTTCTTTGGGCATAGTTTAGTATTCTATACTGAGACAAAGATTTTAGAAACGTAGCTATTAATGGTGTTCCAGTGCTTTTTTAGAGGGTATCATCTTTTTTAAGTTTAATTTGTATTAGATTGTAGAATATAGGTTCTAATGAAGGAAAAGTGTTGGTTACAAGTATGTGTTCAACGGACGTGCATCCCTTTATGGTTAAAGAAGTTTCATTATTGTTTTAACCAACAAGCTAAAGTTCAAATATTGTTTTGCCACTCTAGGATTCTATCAGTCATTTAGATTTTCGTGGAAGTATAGATTTAGTAAAAATGATTAAGAACACTGGGTGACGCCCTTGTTTTGGGCTTATATTGGGGTTCTAATGTCTTAGAAGACAGTGCCTGTTAGGTTGTTACCAATTAATCATAAATTGAGTGTTGAACGTTTGGAATACAGTTTGCTGAAAGTGGTTCAGTAGTAGCAGTAATATCCAATTGGTTGAAAATACGATGTAGAAGGAGATGAATTCTTTTTGGTTTTTCTACAACTTTCTCAAATGTGATATAGGATCCTGTTGCAAAACCTTTAACCTCTGAACAAATCTGACTGATATGGACAAGAATGCTTTACAGGTCTAGTCTTACCTATACATGGAAAATGCATGCACAAGTTATAGAACCTTTTATAGGACTTCACCTTTGAGCCTTTTGTGGCTATTGGACAAGTGAATAAAAGGAATACACAAACAATAATAAAAAGGAATTAAATAAAGAAAGAATACTTAATGGCATTTGACAAGTTAATTATATACCCTGATTCAAGCAAAAAAAGAAAAAAGAAAAAAAAAGGACATTTTTCTTTTCATAAGCAGCAATAAAGCTAACTAACATGGGTTATGTGAAATTCGTGCTTGATTCTCAACTCCAAGAACTTCTCTAATTCTTCCTTCTTTTAAATTGGAAACTCAAGCCTCTGAAATTTATCTCAAAGATATTTTAATTCATTTGATCTTAGGGCCCCCAAGTGTCTTCTTCTATGTAACCTTCCTCCTCACCCTCTGTTGGATATTGGTGCAACTGCTGCCTGGTGGTTGGTAACACTCTGACAAGTCATTGCAACTCCTGTGCATAGGTCCAACTGTCCAAACTTTTTCTTCTTCC
>MVGT01003455.1:27443-70395 GCA_002174775.1 Macleaya cordata
TCGTCTTCTTGTCCTCTTTGTTTTCCTGCCTCTTCAATGACTTGACAACCATCTAGTTATCCTCTCTTCCGCCTTGAATCCTTGCTATTTGATCTTGACTTCCTAAATCAATCTCCTCTATTCCATTCATTAGTAAACATATACTTCGTTTAATTGTTTAAGAGAATAAAATTTTATATGTTCGAACCTATGCGTAAATTAATGCTTGAGCTTTAGCGATCAAAACAGAAAGGGTAATGCTTAAGCCTCATACCTCAAACCCCGACTTGGAAGAGCTTTTGAAAAACTATTTCCTATCACAATGTTGACACATACAAACATTATTAGGTACCTGGTTGTCAACTTTCTCCAATTTAATCCTTGCAACATAATAATGTTGGCTCTCATCCTTTTCAATAAAGCTTTCAGTGTGACCCGTTGTTGTTGGAACTCAACTCATTCCATGCAAAAATTTGCAGTTTCATTTTATAATGAACTTTTTCCTGCTCTCTCTCTTCTCCATGGATTTTTTGTTAAACTAAGGATCCCTCACTAAACTATTTTTTTTATTGTTAACTTTCTTTCTTTATGCTCATTTTCCCCTCGCCTTTTCCAATGGCGGTAGATAGAGCTCTACAGTCATCATTTTACAGTCTAAAATTTACCAGTCTCTATAATCTTTAACAGGGTCTATGCAAACAGTTTACATTATAATGAGTATCTTCAGTTACATCTTTACTTTGTTGTTAGTTCTCCTTCCATTTGGTTAGCCTACTCTATGCTTCTGAATGTCAACATGCTCAATGGTTAGTGCTAAATTTGTTGCTTCCACATTAAACTAGAGCTTTTATTTAGAGTTTGACTTCTCTTCTTCATCATCTATTAAGTTATCTTCCAAAGGATCGCCATAATACAAGGATTCTTTGATTCTGTATGCTTCATGGAGGCTGTTGTGTTAACATCTTGTACATCGGCTGCAAAAGAATTGAAGGTTGATTTATTTCCAGTAGAAATGCCAGAGTATTGGAACTAAATAATTACCTGTGGAAAGTACCAAACTCTCTTTTGGGAATGTTGTATTGCTGAAGTTTTCTTTAATATATTCCTTGGGATTTGCAAATAACTAAATAAGTCCCTCACCTCTATGGAGATGGATTTCTTCGTATAGTTGTCATATGAGAGATTTGTTGTTTTTCTTTCATTTTTTTTCCTTTTTTTTTCCCTGGTGGTTGATGACTTGATGTGATAAGGTTGTTGATATGGTGTTTTTCTCCTACGAAGCTCCTGCTTTTTAGCATTTTGATATACACGTGTGACAACTGAGAATTGTGAGCTACACTGTCACTCTCCACCTGTTCCCTAAACATTTCCACGAGTTTGTTCCGAGGGCTGACGAACCTATTATTTTTTTCTCTATGTATAATGTATGCGCCTTTCAGAACTTCGTAGACTTAAATTCTCTTGTCAAATCTGGTGGCAAGTCTTTTTCTTATATTTCTTGTTTCTGTCATTTGATTCTCTTTTCGTTGCATTTTTTTCTTTTCAATAAGCAATTGTCTTTGCATTGCAGAAATGAGAATTTTGCATGTATGGATTTTCTTTGTTTCTTGATGTGGGTTTATATTACTTTTATACGGTGAGGTTGATAACATATGTCACTAGGAAGTGTAGAATATAAATATTGAAGAAATATGAAGAGGGACATGAAATAGGGTAGCTTTGATTCTAGGAGGACTCGAGTTAGTACTACTTCTATGTCATACCCTATGTCTTTAAATGGACGGATTAAGCACCACCCAACTGAGGAATAGCTTCTCATATTGAAGCTTGTACTGCAGCCAAAAATAACTCAGAATACCAATTCAAATGTGAAATAAGAGATTACAAAGAATGGCACATGAGAGGGCACTCTGCCTCGAAGGTCATTGCACTCATGTCAACCACGTGCATGGGTTTGCGCTGATACAATAGGTACAGTATCAGCCTATCATGTTGTACGTCACTGTGTCGACTGCTCAACATGACTGGCTGACACTGCATGAGAGCCGCAAAGGGTTGTACACACGTGGAGAGCAGGACTGATGGCGGTACATGGCATTGTTAATGTTGATATACGTGCTGATGCAGACGTCTTGTTTCCTCTCCTGGTATAAATATGAGAATTCGTTCGCATTGAATGTGAGTGAACCCAGACCTATAGAGTGCTCCATATTTACTGATCTCAACATCTTCTACTTCCGGACACCCTACTCTTCTTACCTTTTAAGCCTCCTGGTTCTCTCACTCCGCAATGACATCGAATTACTATCTACTTGGCTTAGGTGAAGTTGGAGCCATCTCACTCGGTCCAAATCCCTGTCTACTCTATTTCACTAACCTTATCCGCCTCGACCCTCCAACGCATCATCCTAGGCTCTGCTCTCTTTTGAAAGTCTCACTCTCTTATGCTGATGTTATGTTGCTGTCTTTGCCAAACTATTACAATGGTTCGATCAAAAACTTGTAAACTGAAATAGTATTTACTAAATTGTACAGTTGCTTTCTGTCTTAAGACGCTATTTAATGTTTAAACACTATATATAAACAAGTTAGTTGTGCTATTTTATATTATATTATATATAATCCTCTTTACTGCTCTTTGGTAAACTTCATTTGATGACTGAGACTAGTGCTTTCAATCGAAACCAAGCTGCTCATACTAATGCTATCTAAGGTGTGAAAAACTAAGAGATCGATAACAATCCAAGCCAACTACTCTCAACCAAAAGAAATGCTGCAAATAATTTGAGAAATGGTTAAGAACAAAAGAGTTCTTATGAAAAGACACAATGTCGTCATCCATAAGCCGAGGCTGCCGAGCCCCACCTGCATAAGCATTTCCATGTTGCATAACTTGCCAATTTGTGTGTTTTGTATTCACTTGGAAATTTGGGAGTTGCTTTTCTGCTTTGCGAGACCTCTGTGTTAGGTGAAGCCCCTCAATTTGTTGGGCTGCCTCTCTGATGGCACGCAATACTGGTGTTCATAATGAGTGAGCCTATATGATGCACTAGAACAGAGACTGGCATTAAATGAAACTAAATGGAAGTTCCCATCTGAGGTTATATATACCAATTGTTTTTAAATATATGTAATTATTGTTCTTTTGATCGTTTCGTATATCTGCTTGAGCGTATTTACTTTGAAACTATTAAAGCATATCAAACTCCAAACTCTTTACCAACTCCTTTTTGTTTAAAGGTGGGGCCCGGGGAGGTGGACGATGAGCTAGAAGACGAGGTAGCATCAGAGTGCACAAAATATGGAACAGTGACTCGTGTCCTGATTTTTGAGATCACAGAGCCAGATTTCCCATCAGAAGAGGCAGTCAGGATATTTGTGCAGTTTGAGAGATCAGAGGAGACTACAAAGGCACTTATTGATCTCGATGGTCGTTTCTTTGGGGGAAGAGTGGTGCGCGCCACGTTCTATGACGAGGAGAGGTTTGGAAAGAATGAGTTAGCTCCTGTACCCGGAGAAATTCCAGGTTATACTTGAAGAAAGGTAGAAGGCAAGTAAGTATTGTTGTCTTTCTTATTAAATTAGTAAAAGCTCAATTATTTTATTTTATTTTATTTTATTTGTGTGTATTTAGCTTTGATAAATCACCTATATCTGAAGACATTGAGAGTTCGATTTTGTGAACCCTACCATGTGATTCATAGGGACAGATAAAACGGGTCCTAACCCGTCACCAATAGGATGGTAGAGTTGACTGCTTAAGTCACCACCAATTACATGGTGGGGTTTTGTTCACCCATTTTAGACATGGGTCGACAAAATCACTCCATCGAGACATCCATAAGTGACTTCTGTTTTTTACTCTGTTTTGTAGGCAATAGTAATATCAAAGCTTGAATCAGTGGTTTCAACAGAATCCAGACAATTTGGTGTGGGAGGACATGCTGGATAGAGTAGTGATCCTCTAGGGATACCAATGATCTTGATCTGGTGGTTGTCAGCTGCTCATTGTTCCAGTAGTGTCTGAAGACTTTCTCCAAAATAGGGGAGAAAAGATTTAAAAAGAGAAGGCTAGAAAATGTGATGGGTAAATTATTGAATTCTTCTTTTTTGTTAAAATTCTGTTGTTCATCTTGATCTCCTCTGAACGTTTTATAATGGAGCTTTTTTTGTCTTTCTGGGTGGAAAAAGATGTTTTCAAATTCAGCTTTCTTTTTGGTCTTCTTTTAATAGACTCTTGAGTTAGATCTTTTTACAAATGAAAATTGCTTTAACATTTTCTGTAAATTTCACTCTTTATTTGGACTTTTGAAAGCCTCAAGTCCATGTACTTGGAATATCAAACCCAATAATCCCCCATTTTTTGTGGGGGTATGCGATTCCTGGTTTAATGATATAAGAAAAAAAGAAAAGAAAAGAAAAAGAAAGCGATTCTAGGTTTAACATCCCGACAAACCATAATTATTATGGTTTAATTATTCTTTTATTAGTAACAGGTTTTTCTGTAATTAAAAAGAAAAAGTATGTGTCCTAAAAAAAAATGGGGAAAAGAAAATAAAGGAGATTATTTTTGTGAATCGAAGCAGGAGCCATATCTTAAAATTTCTCAAAAAAATACATGAAAGTTGTTGATTCATGTCAAAAGGTTTATCAAAGACAAACATCATGATAATTAACTAACTAGTTCATACAATTCTTGCCTTGATGATGATGACTGTTGATGGGAAACATTTTAAAATTTTGAAAGTGTAGAGGGGGGAATTACTAAATTACCTTCTAAACTCAGGGGGTTTATTGAAAAGATGGAACATCATTCCAGCTTCAATAATCTGAATATGAAAACACTAAAGCTATTTTCACACAAAAAGTTTGACCCAAAGTCTCACACAAAATTTTGTGGGATCCACATTGATACAATCCGAGGGCTAATTTTTTGTGAGGATGTTTTACTCATCATGTAGATCATCCTCACAAAAAATCATCATATTCTAAAATTTCTAACCTTATCATAAGTTGATTGAAAATTAACAGTGAGGAATGAACGATGAATACAATTGATAACTTTTGATTGGGTTAAATATTTTAGAATAGGATAATTTTTTATGAGGATGATCTACATGATGAGTAGAACATCCTCACAAAATATTAGCCCTCAGATTGTATCAATGTGGATCCCACAAAATTTTGTGTGAGACTTTGGGTCAAACTATTGGGTGAAAGTAGCATTGCTCATCTGCAAACTTTGCCATCTTAAAGCACCTGAGTGCAGTGTAGCCGTCCAAATGATTTCAATGTACAGTAAAACTAATTAATGAAGCCCCCACATTTTCTCTGTTGTAGCAGTCAGTCAGTCATCAGCTAACTGCTCATTAACAACATATATATCAAATCAATACTGCTGAAGACTGAAGCTCGGAAAAGAATAATATAAAAAATGAATAAGGGTCTGGATTATCATTCTCAACAGTATTAAATTTCATTTTTAATTGAAAACCAAAAGAATGAAGAACTCAAATACCAGAAATTAATGGCGGTCAATATTAAGATATGTATGAACTGAAGAAGAGCATAACAGAGATGGCTAATTAATTAAGTTGAGGAGGGATATATCTTATCGTGACATTATTGCAACATATTTTTTATGGGATCCACACAAAGATAGTTCGAGAGCTAATTTTTTTTCTGAGAGTTATTCTCCTCCTCATGTAGATATTATATTAAAAAATTAGCCCCTTCTAAGTGGACCTTATAAAAAAAGAACTGATGATCATGAACCAGCAGCGGTAGAAATGACTTCCCAAAACACACATTTTAATTCATAATTAGTCTGAAGCTTTGGTACCCAAAAAAGTAAAAGTGTAAGGAACTGAAGAACAGAACAGAAGAGGGAGAGAGAGAGAGAGAGAGGGAGGGAGTATTGTCAGTACTGATTAATATACTAGAAATTAATTTTATCAGGCTAAATTAACTAGAAGAAGATCAAGGCTGACGTTGAGGAGAGGCTATTGGTGTGTTCTGGTTTGAAGCTCTGGCTTCCTCCTGCTGATGAAAGTATAGTAATTGCTGTATATTTGATAATTGCGGCATCACCATAGCCATCTGATCTGCAGTACTACTCTGTTCGCCATTAATGTTGATAATATTGTGCCCAACACCCATACTGATATTATTACCACCACCACCACCTCCATTAATAGTACTAGCAGTTGCAGAGCAGCTGTAGTAATTATTAGGCATACCAGCAAAGTAGAGAGAGATTGGTAAGGCGGCATTTTCATGAGATGATGATGATAAAATCTGGTGGTGGGTTTGGTTATTCAGAGAAGGTCCTCCTCCTCCTCCTGCTACTGCTGCTGCTGCTGCCCGGTGAGGTGAGGCAGTGGTAGAGCAATCTCCTCCGCCTCCACTGCCGCCTAAACTGCTTGTGGGAGTTGGGGTTCCACTACTTTTACCTGTACTGGAATTAATGCAGGTAACACAGTTGTGGAAATGACGCTGCTGCTGCTGCTGGGTGTAGTATTGGTGATGTTGGGAAGAGGATGATGTTCCCTGCACCCACAAAGTAGTACTTTATTAGTAACTGTTTTTTTTGATCGATTACTTTATTAGTAACTAATATTGAAGAGAGAGAAAGAAGAGAGATATATATACCAAGGTGGCGGTGGTGGTGAAGGGATGAGTAGTGTTGGTACGGTAGGTGGATCCGTCCGGTTCGACAACCCAACCAGCTTCTCTGGCGAGTTCACGAAGAACGTCGTTGATATCAGCCCTAGGAGGAAGATTATAACCACCATGTTTCCTAAGGCCATTGAAGATTTTAGTAGTGATGGCTCTTCTTTTTCTCTCTCTCATCTTTGTCTTCTCTTTCTCGCTTGCACTCCTTTCTCCTCCCATTAATGTTGTCCTCTCTTCTTCTGCAACTCCTCCTCCACTACTACTCGATGACGTTCCCTTCATCTCACTTTCTTTCTCTCTCTCACTCTCACTCTCTCTCTCTCTCTCTCTCTTTCGGAATGGTGGGTTTCTTCTACTCTGCTCTGTTTAATTGCCTCCTCTCTCTCTCTACCTCTCTGGCTAGTCTTCTTTTTTTTTCCTCCTCTCTCTTTGATAACTTTTATTTGGGGGTGAATCCGTACAGTACTCTCTCTCTCTCTCTGTTGAGCTTTAAAAACGTGTCTCTGCCAATTTTGTTCTTTTTGTTTCATTTGCTAATTTGCTTTCAAAGACGCTGGCTATGTTCTAAAGATATCTATTAAACATAAAGTATAGTTTTAGAGAGAAGAAACAGGTAAAATATGCATCAGATCTGTCAATGAACAAGTATAATATGAAAAATGTATTAGAAAATGTGCCGATGAGATCTAAAAGAATGATTTAAGAAGATACAATATCAGTTAGTTTTGTTTAAAATATTTGTAGAACCAAGCATGAATTATTCAATGCTAGATAAATTTATAATCAAGTATCTACTACGAAAGATTACAAGTTATGTCGATCGAATTATTAAAGAATAGAGGAAGTTTGAAACTTACCAGTAGGGGTGTCAATAGGTACTAAATTACCCGGAACCGAACCGGTACCGGAATTGTTTTTTGCGGTTCCGGGACCTCCTTTTGTGGATCCGATAAATTTTGGATCCATTTCGGATCTACCCTTTTTGATCCGTTTAATTTCGGATCCATTTCGGGTCCACCCAAAGGCTACCTGTAGGTACCCAGTTCCGTATAAATTTTGTAATTTTATAATTTAATTTAATATTATACAATAATTTTTTATTTTTTTTAACTTTTTTTTAATTAAAAAAAGAGACCAATGACTATTATATAACAAATTTTATAATTGAATATAATGCAAAAATATAAAATACAAATAGATTTTATGTAAAAAAATAAAATAAAAATAATTAAAAATGGGTATCGGGTACCCGCGGGTACCCGCGGATCCTAGCGGTACCGGATCCGGAACCACCAATTAAGGTTCCGGAACTGGAACCGAAAGGATCCGGAATCGTTTCATATTAACGGGACCGGATCTGGAACCTTTAGGTTCCGATCCGGAACCGTCCCGTTGACACCCCTACTTACCAGTCTTGATTAAAGAAAAAATTAGAAAAAACTTACTTGCTTACTAGATCAAAGATTAATAATTTGTGAGCTTCTAGATTCGTGTTGACTGAGTTATGGATCTAAAAACTGTTGAAAGCATCTCATTGGACGATAATTGTTTGACATATGATATTAACCTTTAAGATTTTGTCTTCTTCACACTGAATCTAAGTTTTCTTGTTATCCTTCAAAATTATGTCATCTTTGTACCGGATCTGAGTTATCCTACAGATCGCGTTCATTGTTCCTGATCGTGAAGACTCGTAGAAAAATTCTTTTGTTTTCCGTCAATATCAAGATTGACATTGAGGTTGGCTATAAAATCATTGATTTTCTAGTATTTCTTCATGAACAGGTCCTGATCTTGACAAACCTACTGGATCAATCCAAATTTCACCTAAATAAGTGCGAATCCAACATTCTGGCTATATGTATTTGTTGGAGCAGCCATGTTTTTCAGTAGAACTATGCGTTTTTTCGCTGAAACTGTATTTTCTCCAGTAAGACCAGTGGAGGAGCCATGTTGGCCCCTGCACCACATAATTTTGAAACTTCAGTTAGGCCCCTGGCCCTAAGTTATAAGTTGGACCTTTTGAGCCTACAATTAATGTGGGATACTAAACAACTAAATAAAATTAGAAAACTTCTTTTTAAGCCCTTTGCACTATGTGATAGGAGGGTATTCTATTAATTTTGAGCCTACAATTAATGTGGGATACTAAAAAATTGTTGACAATTATAACAAACGGCATTGCAGTTCGACCTATGCCTCATCTTGTTCATGGTCCTTGTTCTGTCTTATTTTCTTTAAAACCCTATCACTGACAATATGGAAATGACCTAAGGTCTGATTTTTTTCGTGAAGATGTTCTCCTCATCGTATAAATCATCCTTAGTGAAAATCAACTCATTCTAAAATATGTAACCTTATCATCCATTGACTTGCATTTAACGAAAAAATGAATGATTCAACAATCGACCATTTTCGATTAAATTACTGGATGACAAGATTTTAAGTTCTAAAATGGGGGCAATTTTCGATGAAGGTGATCTACATGGTGGGAGAACGTCCTCACTCAAAATCAACACTTAGATCACATTCTATGTGGGCCCCATAAGCCATTGTATAAAGTAATGTAAGAATAACGATGTATGTAGATCCTCTCTAATATTTACTATACTTGAAATTGCTTTATTTTTTTTAAATTGATAAAATTGGTTTTTGTTTTTGGACCGACCATTAGTTCGATTTATAGTCAAATGCAAACGTGATTAAGGAGGACATACTCGATTTTTTCATATTACAGTGATTTTGAGTGTCTCGTGAGTTAAGGCATGGACGTTATAACTGTCAGACCACAAATTGGGCCGCCTATTTATACAAAAAGACCTGCTCTTTTCGCCTTTGCAAAGTTAATATCCTGGCTCCGCCCCTGAGTAAGACTATAGTATTTGACATTTTTTCGATACATCTGCATTATTTTGCATTGTCTTTCGATGAATAGTCTCTTTGTTCATCTTTCCTACTCGCAAAATGAATTGTCGCATCATTCATGAAGATTTTCATTTGAAGATTCAGGTGACGAAGTTCGTAGTCTTCATTCCAGATCAGATCTGTATCTTCATCGTTGTTGATTGATTTCGCGATCTACTTTCCAGATCAAATCTGTATTTTCATCATTCTTGAGTCTTGACTGATTTCTAATCTACATTCTAGATCGGATCTAGATTATTTATCAAGAATTTTTGAAATTTCGGTTGCTGTTATGGTGAATTTTCTAGGTTATCTTATTGATTTACCGATGAAATCATCTCTGATTTTTCAATATCACATCGTCATCACAGAAAGCACCGATGAAGCTTCTTGAATTGAAGTTTTTGAGATGTCTAGTTAAAATGATTCAAAAGAAATGCTTTCCAGATGAAATGACCAAAAAAATAGTTTTTCAGATGAAATGATCGAAAAAAATAAATTTTCAGATGAAATGATCAAATAAGATAGGTTTTCAGATGAAATGATCAGAGAAAATAGGTTTTCAGATGAAGTGATCCGAGAAAGTAGGTTTTCTAATGAAATAATCGGAGAAGATAGGTTTTCAGATGAAAAGATCAGAGAAAATCGATTTCCAGATGAAAGAAATGCAAAGAATAGGTTTAGAATTAAATTTCAAGGCCGTAGCTGGTAGAAATGCGTTAGGTTTTGATGAACAGATAAGAAAATTTAAGTTCAAACCTGATCTCGAATCTACGGATTGCGCAAAAAATTAGAGGTCAGATTACTTGAATTTTGACCTCTCATCTCAATCTTGAAGGGTTTTCAGTGAAGTTCTACAGAAAGAAAGTAGAGAAACACAGGAGATTTACGTAGTTCGGCTCTTAATGGCTTACATCCACGGACTAAATGATGAGCACTCTCCTCTATTTCTCTTTCTAGACTGAAGTTGGTTACATTTGAGAGTCAGGTCCTCTATTTATAGACCCTTCTAGAAGCGTAAATGCTCTTCTTGCAAGTTATAGGCCAGCTGTCATCTGTAATAATGATGACAACTATCATCTAACTATCTTCACATGCACTTTACATGTGATTTAGTATATAAATGTTCATATTACACTATTATATTACAAATATACTATCAGACTTCTTTTTGTACGCTTTTCTTCTTCTTGAGAGATCTGTTGACCTTTCTTCTAGGGGACTGCTAATATCTGCGTCCTTCTTCTTACTTCTTGCCTTCTTTCATAACTTTTCACTATTCATTCATCTTTTTTACTAAAAGACAGTTGAACCTTTCTTCTTACTTTCTTTAAATATTAACCCCCTACACTATTTTTGTGAAAGATTAGGAAAAACATTGTTTTACTCATAATGACCTTAAAATAATGGGGGAACAACAGTTTAGTCTTATTTGAGGGGTAAAATGACAGTTCAATCCCAACTAAAAGTATTATCACTAGTCCAAAAAAGTAAAAAACTGCACATGTGCATTTTGCTGGACAAGAATGCCCCTACAGTAAATAAACAAGCAATAAGCACCAACTAACATTTTTCATTTTGTTTGTTTTTTTTTTAAATGACATAACTTTTAAAATACAAATTAGTTTTTCATAAAAATGACACTTTTAGAAATCTTACATTGAGATTTTTAAAATGAGACCAGTCAATAGGGGTGTCAATGGGTACCAAATACCCGGAACCGAACTGGTACCGGAACTATTTTTTGCAGTTCCGGAATCTCATTTTGTGGATCCGATAAATTTCAGATCCATTTCGGATCTACCCGTGTTGGATCCGTTTAATTTCGGATCCACCCAACGGGTACTAGGTTCCGTATAAACTTTATAATTTTATAGTTTAATTTACTATTATACAATAATTTTTTAATTTTTTTAATTAAAAAAAAATCAATGACTATTATATAATAAATTTTATAATAAAATAAATTTTATAATTGAATAGAATACGAAATACAAAATACAAATAGGTTTTATGTGAAAAAATAAAAATTAAAAACGGGTATCGGGTACCCGCGGATCCTGGCGGTACCGGATCCAGGACCATCAATTGAGGTTCCGAAACCAGAACCGTCCCATTGACACCCCTACCAGTCAACAATATTTTTTTCTTTTAAAAAATATATATTACGAAGTATGCAAAATGTGTTTTGCAAAATAATTATGCAAAATGTTGTTAAAATATTTTACATGACTTTAAACAAACGAATGGAAGAATTTTGAAGGTTTTTATACAAATTTAGGTTTAAAACAACATTTATAGCTTTCGATCTGTATTTTTCTTAAACAATACAACCACACAATTTGCATCCATTTATATGGATGCAAAACACAATTTGCATCTACTAAAATGCATGCAAAATAGTTTTTGTAAACGTTTTTATGCTATTACAAACACACTATGAAGACATTTAAATGCATGCAAAAATTATTTTGCATACACTAAAATGCATGCAAAATAGTTTTTGCAAACGTTTATATGCTTGCAAACACACAATGAAGACATATGTATGCAAAATGCAATTTGCATAAAATTACATATATACAATAACTCTGGAAACACTTTAAAGTCTGCAAATTCGGATTTGCATGTCTTTCAAAAAAAATTGAAAAAGAATATTATTGGATAGTCTAGTTTTGAAGATCTAGTCGAAATCTTTCCAAAAATATAAATTTTATCCAAATCTGATTTATAGTTTAAAAGATATAGCATTTTAAAGATTTAAAATAAAAAATAACAAACTTTTTCTCTCTACAGTTGTCCACCTTTAAAAATTAAGAAAGAAGGGTAAAATTGGTAATACATATAAGTAAAATACGCACAAGGGCCTGTTTGGCAACCATTAAAATAACTGATTATGGGGCTCTTAATCAATTCTGAGCTCCATAATCGATTTTATGAGTTTTTTTGTTGTTTGGTAACCATTATAGAATTAATTATCTATTAAATAGAAACAAGTTTCTGTTTAAAACTAGAAATAGAAAATAGGTGTTTATATAAATAAAAAAATAATTTTAAAAGAGTCGGGTTTTTTGGTTTTGGGATTCGACCATCTCGATTGAAAAGAAGAAAATTGAAGAAAACCTAGTTCCTTCTTCTCACCGCCATTAACATGAAACAGGTACTCTCTCTACTTTCTCTCTACTCTCTACTCTCTCTTTCCTTCTCTTCTCAATCTCTAGTAGATTTGAATATTGCCCTAATCTACAGGTTTGAATCGTGCCATAATCGGTAAAGCGCCATTAACGAACAGGTAAGTTCTCTCTACTTTCTCTCTCGTTTTCTTCTCAATTTTCTTTACTGTTTGCTTTCTCCATCGTTATGGGTTTCTGGGGGTTCAATTCACTGAAGAAAAGCCAAGACAAAGATGAAATCAAAATAGGTTATGTAGTTTCGACAGATTTGGGCCACATATTTGATGAGATTCAATTTGTATTATCTCAAATTTGTTGGAAAAATAAGGTTTGGTTTCTTGAAAATCAGATTCCTACAACAATCAAAATAAAATGAAAAATAAAACTTATCTGAAAGGTGATCGAAGCTTGTGTTAGCACAGTGTCCTTAAGACAAATTCGTCCCCGCAATGGTGCCGACGGTTCCATGGACGTCTGTCTCCCAGGATAAAACGATCGCGTTGTACAGAAGTAGCACTCCAATCTGTACGCCCTAGTGAACTGACAATTGCTATGCTCTCACACACGACTCGAAAGCATGACTCACAAAACCTTGTTGAAAAACTTGATTCTAAACTACAAGAGGAGAGGGGTTTATATAGAGTCCATAGTGACTCTCCATAAACCAAAGGTGTCTATTTAAAGAGATACATATCTCTTGACCCTTAAAAGGTACCTCAAAGAGACACAACTCAAGAAATAAAACTAAACTATTTTTTACTCAAAAAAGAATTATTAAATAAATTAAATAATTCTAATAATCTCTTATATGAGTGAAAAAGACAGACTAAACGGACAGACATATGAGAGCACAACAAGAAATGGTATGCATCGGTAAAGGTAGCTTTTGGCCTTGAACCTCTCCTAGTGATAACCTATCAGATTTACTTGGCTAATCAGTGAACGTAACGTCTTGAACTGCTAGCCGTTGATGTAAACCAAGACAATAGATTACACACACAACATCTCCTTATAATCGTCGAAGTTCTACGGTTGTGTTCATTTTGGCCCTGAACAATTCCCAGTATTCATGAAGCGCTTTAGAGAACCCAACCTTTTTAAAGTTCTCAAAGAAGCGGCACACTTCACACTTCATATAGGTGATTGCCTATTTAAATGTAAGAGTATCCTGCGATACTCTACTTGGTATTTGCAAGAACTAGGAATCATTAAAAGCAAATAGATTATCCTTTTTCCACGCTGCAGGCAGCACTGCGTCATCTTAAGAATGAGTAGAAGCATATCTCTATTCATGCTCCTCAGTGCTACGGTTGAATCACTCTTAATTTCTGTTGTCCCTTTGAACCTAGATCTTGGGATCTCCAGTCAACTAGGTTGGGTTTCCCTTAAGGTGATTCGTAGATTAAGGCTTTAATTAAGCCCATTCCCCTCGATGATCTGTACATTTGTTCTCTGGACAGACCTTTAAAAATTGGATCTGCTAGCTTGTCCTTAACATGGATGAACATTTGAGAGTAAAATGTCTACGATTAATCGGGTTCATCTGGTGATATAAACTGTTGTGGGTTACTGCAGCAATTATGGTTTAGAGGTGTAAAGCAGGGATCGGTTACACTGGTCAAATTCAAGATGTTGTGCCAATACGTGACAATAATAAGCTTCCAATTGTTATAGAACATTGGGGCATTCTACGATGAATTTTGGAAACGCATAAGACACCATAAATTCAAGTTGCTTCCACAAGTTTAACCCACTTCGATCAAGTGTTTTTAGAGTAGAACTTCTTTTAATATATATAGAGATCGAATTCATGGGTAATTAATGAAGTTGATAACTGTTTATATTGTTGTAGGAATCTAATTTTCAAGAAACCAAACCTTATTTTTCCAACAATCTTAAGACAAATTCGTCCCCGCAATGGTGCCGATTGTTCCATGGACGTGTCTCCCAGGATACAACGATCGCGTCGTACAAAAGTAGCACTCCAATCTGTACGCCCTAGCGAACTGACAATTACTGTGCTCTCACACACGACTCGAAAGTATGACTCACAAAACCTTGTTGAAAAACTTGATTATAAACTACAAGAGGAGAGAGGTTTATATAGAGTCCATAGTGACTCTCCATAAACCAAAGGTGTCTATTCAAAGAGACACATATCTCTTGACCCTTAAAGGGTACCTCCAAGAGACACAACTCAAGAAATAAAACTAAACTATTTTTCACTCAAAAAAGAATTATTAAATAAATTAAATAATTCCAACAAAATTGACTCTTATAAGAAAGTTGTAGTAGAACTTTGATGTTCATCAACAAACATCTATTGTATCTGAAAATCAGACCATCAACGATTTCTGGATGATGGGTTTTGATAGTGATAAATTAGGTGCTTGATTTATTATCTGACTTCATTGGCTTATTAAATTACGGGGCTAATAAGTCAATGCTTCCTAATATATATTATGAATCTCATTGTGAGTCCCTTAGAAATCAAACCAATATTTTGTACTTGTAGTCTTGATTGTTAATTGAATTTGGTTCTAGAGGGAGAAAGGGAAGGATTTTGATTTATATATATAGGAGTTTTGTTGGTCCTGAATTTTAGAGGAAACACAAACACTATTAATATATTATTTCCTTCATTTGAATGGTGTTGAGGGAAAAATGGGTTTATGGTCCCACAGATTTTATAATCAAACTAATATTTTTTGCCTCTTATCTTTAAGGATCTTGCTCCTTTTTTTGGATGATTTCTACGTATGTTCTTTCTTTGGTATGTATGAGTTGTATGGGTGCTTGTACAAGGCTTTGAACCTTTTAGCTTAGTTGTTTTTGTATATATGAAGCTGTGAGCATCTTTCTATAGTTATAAATTTTTGTCTATTTCTGTCTATAGCATCTGTTGGCATTGCTAAGTCTTTTTTAGATTGCTTTGATCCTTGAGCCAAGCTGATTAGAACCCTCTCTCTAAGTTTCTGTTATTTTTTCTGTGGTTGATGGTGCTGAATTGTAAGCTTTTAAACTCCTCATATGACTTGTCTCTCATTAAAACTTAATATTTTAGATGGCAAAAGTACCAGCTCTAAAAGCCGTGAAGCAAGAAATTGCACAGTAGACTATTGAGATGGAAAAGGAATTATGTGACTTATTAATTGAACAAGTACACCTTGGGAATAGACCAAATTCATTTCTGAAATCAGCATGGACTCATGTAAAGGATGAATTTAACAAGAAGATGGGAAAAAATTTGAAGATGGAACAGATAAAGAATCGCTACAATCTCTTGAGGACAAGGTACAAGGATGTTAAGAAACTTATGGAGATAAGTGGTTTTGGTTGGAATCCAAAAGAAAAAGTGGTCCAAGTTGATGATGAAGGAGTATGGGAGTTATATTTGAAGGTATATTATGAAATCACTTTTGTTCATTTAAGTTCGACAAATAGAATCTAATGATTTTGTTATTTAAATACATAAGTATCCTGATCATAAGAAATATAAAACATCAGGTTGTCCTATATACGAAGAATTATGTATAGTATTTGGTGATACGACAGCCTCTGGCAATCAAAGATATGCATCAGCTGAAGACAAGGTGACAAAGGATGTCCCAACTAATCATTATGTACTAGATGAAGAAAGGGATGATCATGAAACTCCAATCCCAAACTCAAGACAAGGATCAACTGCTTTCATTGAAGAAAATGAAGTTGAAAGCTCTGTGAAGAAAATAAGTGACCGAGGGAAGCGTAAATTTTCTCATGAACAACAACAAAGTAAGAAAGAGACAAATAGTTCAGGATTGAGTGATGCATTATTTGCTATTGCCGATGCTACCAAGTCGAAGTATGTTGCAAGCAACCCAGAAGCTAATCCTTATTCTATACCGAACTGTACTAAGCACTTACAATTTATTGAGGGTGTGAGCATCCAAAGTGTAATGGCTGCACTTGAAAAATTCCAACAACCTGGATGGAGACAAGCTTTCATGTCATTAGACCTTGACTTACAAATGGAATGGTTGAAAAGCATTGCATCATAGAGGCTAGGATGCAATGAATTTTATTGAAAATTGTTATTAATACAACAACTAGTACATTGAGTAGAGAATGTCATGATATTGGATTATGTGTGGCTATTTGATTGTTTCATAGTACTATGACATTGGATGGTTAATAGGTTATGGATTGTGTGGCTGTTTGATTGTTTTGATATTTTATAATACTATGACATTTGATGGTTAGTAGGCTATATATGGATTATATGTGATGGTTTGGATTGCACATGAATGTGCATTAATGATTATGAATTTTATATCTATCTTTTGTTGCAGGATTTTAAATATGTTTATCAGGTGTTTAAGCACTATTTTCAAAGGGCACTCTGTCAAATATTATTCTTGTTTGTAGATATGCATACAAATTTCTATGATGTTATATAGTTGTGTCCTTGAAAATTTTATTTTATTCAACAGTTGCAATGGACTCTGATGAAGACCATGAAGAGAATATCATGATATTAGCTACTGCTGCTGCAGTTGTGGAATATTATAACACTCGTATTTACAAGCAACCTTGTCGAGATTCAGTACTTACTGGACATCATTTTGTATTGGAAATTTTGCACGGCCATCCTGCTAGATGCTTTGATCAATTTCGCATGGAAAAGGCAACTTTTTTGAAGTTATGCAACATTCTAAAAGAAAAATAGCTTTTAAGTGATAGCAGATGGGTGTGCGTAGAAGAACAAGTGGCAATTTTTCTCCTCACTTTAGGACATAATGAACGAAACAGATTGATGCAAGAGCGTTTTCAACACTCTGGAGAAACTATAAGTCGATATTTCAATGAAGTTTTGATGGCTATGATAGAATTCTCCAAAGAAGTTATTAAACCTTCATCTATTTTAGACAAGCCACCTGAGATCCTTAATAATCCAAAATATTATCCATGGTTCAAGGTACACATTAATGTATTTATGCTGATTTAAGCACATTGTTTTTCTAGAACTATATTTATAATGTCCATTTTAATTGTAGGATTGCATCGGTGCAATAGACGTAACACATGTTAAAGCGATTGTGCCAATTGCTAAACAACTTCCTTTCATTAATAGGAAAGGGGTTGTGACACAGAACGTGATGGCGGTATGTTCTTTTGACTTACGGTTCACTTATATATATGCTGGTTGGGAAGGATCTGCTAATGATTCACGTGTATTGTGGGAAGCTTTGCGGAATAAACGGTTAAATTTTCCTCATCCGCCTGAAGGTATTCTTGTATTAATATATTTTTTTATTTAGTTTGAGAACCTATTGTAATCTTATATCATGAAATTCTTTATTCAGGTAAGTACTATGTTGTTGATGCGGGATATCCCAACATGCTGGGTTTTCTCGCTCCATATCGTAAAGTGCGATATCATTTGCAAGAATATAGACGTGGCGGCTATCAACGATTGGAGCCTAAGGAGTTGTTCAATTTTGTGCATTCTTCATTAAGAAATGCTATTGAACGGAGTTTTGGTGTACTGAAAGCACGTTTTCCAATCTTAAAAGAGCCTGCTCCATATCCTTTTGCAACACAGACATATATAGTTGTAGCGGCATGTGCTGTCCACAACTTCATTCGAATGCAAGGTAAAGATGACGATTGGTTTAAGATGTATGAGAACGCAGAATATGTGCTGGAACGTGATGATGCTCAACCTGATGAGCCTAATGATCTACCTAGTAGCATGTCTTTGCAACGACAACGACGACAACAAATGAATACCTTTAGAGATGAAATTGCTGATGCAATATATAGGTCCCATAATTCACGTTGAGACAATGTAAATTTTTTTATTAGGTAAAAAAAATGTTAGTAATTTTCATTTTTAAACATGAGATAGTATTCTTTTTTTTTTCTTTTTTTTTTTTGTGTGTGGAAGCAAAGGAATCAATATAAAAAAGTAAAAATCATAAACATGTTAATTTATACCGAACTGTTTTTGAACCATAAACATTTTTTCATAGTAATCAATTTTGTTTTCAAAAACTTGGTTGGTAAAATTTATCCAATAAATGATTCTGGTAAAATTATTTTTATCATAATTAGTTTTAGAATCAAAAGCAATTTTGGCATAAATTTTACCAAACGGGCCCTAAAAATATTGTTATTTGTTAAAAAAAAACTAAACAGTCACCATCCAAATGGTCAACTTTTTGTCACGTGCACGACATGTAACGTGAAAAAAGTCCATAATACCCCTTATGTTAATAACCCAACCCAAGCCAAAACCCTAGGTTAACTGAGACACGTGCCCTTCATCCAAGATGCCATTTTTTTAAGGGTTAATTTAGTTTACCCCCCAGAATAATTGGCCAATTGGACTTACCCCCCTCAAAGATCATATATTGAACTTACCCTCTCAAACTAACGGTTTCCGTGATTCTGCCGTTAGAAGGCACACGTGCGTCTCGCACGCTCCATTTTTGAAGGGGGTAAGTCCGATTAGCCAATTATTCTGGGGGGTAAACTAAATTATCCCAAACAAAAATGGTGCAGAGTAGAAATTAACCCTGAGAGAGGAACTAAAATAGAGATATGGGTGATGGTGGGGAGGAATCACCATTGTTTGTCGAACTTGGGCTTTTAGTGATGGAAATAGTTCAAATTCTCTTCAAATCTCACCTGATGTCTTTGATGAGAGGGTCTTTCAGGTTCGTCCTTGTAAATTAAAACAATTGGTTAATATTTTTATCTTTTTTATATGGTCAATTATAGTAAAGTTCTCTTAAATTTTAAAGCTTTTGTCTAGATTTAATCAATTCATTAATGTCATTGGAAAGAACCCAATACAGAGAAGGAAGAGTAGTAGATCTCATTCTCTGAAAATTTATGATGAATTTGAGGATGGAGAAGATGAAGTGGTGGTGAAGGAGTAAAAGTAATTAAGAATTCTGATAAAAAAGTAATTAAGAATTCTGATTAATCAAATCCCTAAACACCAACATCCATCTCTCCATTTTGGTTTTTCTTTCAGGGTTAATTTCTACTCTGCACCATTTTTTTGGGATAATTTAGTTTACCCCCCCAGAATAATTGGCTAATCGGACTTACCCCCCTCAAAAACGGAGCGTGCGAGACGCACGTGTGCCTTCTAACGGCAGAATCACGGAAACCGTTAGTTTGAGGGGGTAAGTTCAATATCTGATCTTTGAGGGGGGTAAGTCCGATTGGCCAATTATTCTAGGGGGTAAACTAAATTAACCCTTTTTTTAACTGCTCAGATTAGAAGAAAGGCATACCTAATGGTTTAATGTAGTATGAAAACGGAGTTGCTCTTTCACCACTATTTCATCTTCTCCATCATCAAATTCATAATAAATTTTTCAGAAAACTCCAAGATTCATCAGATCTGGTGTTCCTTGTGGGAATTGGGGTTTTTTTTGTTTCAAATCCATCATCAGAATATTGGGTTCTCCTTCCTTGCACTCTCAACTGCATCACTTTCGTGAATAACGTTCCTGCCGATTTTAACGGCGTAACCACCATGGATGGTACCTGGGGGAGAATTGGAAGGGTTTGTGGATCCGATGATCTTCTGGCCTGTGGCGACGACGTTCTTATCCTCCCAAATCATAGCAACAACATGACAAGAAATTATGTATTCTCCCAAAATTGAGCACAATTAAATCAAATCTCCCAAAATACAAAATTAAACTTGAGAGGTTGGTTTACATTAAATGGTAGCGACAATATTCTTTACCATAAAAATATGTTCATTGGCAAAAAGATTCAGAGAAAGAGAGGAGGAGGTGACAATTTGGTTGGTTTGGGAGCATTTTCTGTGACGGCGATGGTCTGATATTTTGCCGGAAAACAGAGAAAGAAAGAGAGGGAGAGGAGGGCAGATCTGGTTAGAGAAAGAGGGAGAAGAGATGAAGATTTGGTTAGAAATCTAGAGAGAGCAGAAAGGGAGAAGAGAGGTAGATCTGGGTAGAAATCTAAAGAGAGGAAGAAAATTAGTGTGGACTTGAGAGAGTCCCCGTGTACATATACGGTCTTCAAAATTTGCAAGATGTTACCAATCTCTGCAAATTTTAGCAACAAGGGACAAAATATGTATGAATTCAATAGCAGGAAATTATGAAAGATCATATGTTGCGTTGAACTATGGCACTTAGATTTTCCTACATAAACCTTGCATCATAATCCGATACGACTCAACATCTGGAATAACATCTCTCTTAAACACTTGATTGAACAGTTTATAGGCAATACTTAATTCACCATTTAAACAAGATCTGGTTAGATTTCAGTGCCGGGAGTCGTTGATTTTATCTTCGAAAATGGAGAGAGGGTTAGAGAAGATCAGTTCAATCTTTGATCAAATCGTCACCGCTGTTGCCGGGAGCTATTTACAGATCATCCCCAACAGCTTAAAATGTAAGGAGTTTTGTTGGTGTTTTGTCGGCATCACCATCATGCCGGCAACTATCTTGCAAGACTTTGTTGAGTTCATCAATATTTTTTTCATGTAAGGTTTTAAATTTTTTTTGTGCATTATCTGCTTACGAATGGTTTGTTTTTAGTTTTTTTTTTTTTTTGAAAAAAAATCTCTCATCAAACTAATAAAAGAGATGAGAGAGGAAGAGAAAGAGAAGCAGAGAGAGGAGTTAGAAGATGGGAAAAATAGAGATGGGAGAGAAAGATGAGAGAAAGATGGGAAAAATTTGTGGCGCTATGTACCGATGGAATAACTCCCCTCCCTACCATTATTTTTTGTAGACGGAATAACTCCCCTCCCTGGCCGGAGTTTGCAGGCGAAAAGGAGCTCGTTCGGAGATGTCAACGATAACTATCGGAACGGATAGTGCACTATCCGAATCCGTATCAAAAAAAAAATATTTGATATCTGAATTCGATCCGATATTCGAACGGATATTGTATTTCACAATTTGAATTCGTATCCAAAAAATTTATCGAATGTCCGATAATATCCGATTCAAGTCAATCTAATTCAGATATTATCCGAAATTTGATAATATGGAACTTAATTTTTACTATATTTGGATATTTTTTTTCATTTTATTTATACTAATACCTATTATATTATATATAATTATATATATTATATATAATTTTTATGTATTATATAATAATTTTTTTATATATATGTGATTTCTTATCGAATCGGATATTAACAGAACGAATTCCGTAATATCCGAATCTGTATCCGAAAATCTTTATTATCCAAAAAAAATATTCGATATCTGAATCCGATATCCGAAATTTCGGATAATATCCGAAAATTCGAATACAAATTCCAATCGGATTCGGATTTTTGAGTATCCATTGACATCCCTACTCGATCCTCTCCCTCCACTGTGACGAAGAAGAAAGAGAAGAAAACCCTAATCTCCCGACATTAAACCATCTAATTTGTGTGTTTTAATCTATGCCGTCCATCTATCGACTTTTAGGATGATGCCACATGTGTTTTAACCAAGTATATGGGTTGATTTGAGTTAGTTAGTAAGAAAGGCATTTTAGTCTTTTTTGGATCACATGTCATGTATGTGACACGAAATTGACCAAATAGATGGTTAAATGACGGAAACTTTAACAGTGGGGGGATAAATAATTTTTTGAAAGATTTGGGGGTAAGTGATTTTCTAATTAGCATTTGGGGGAAGACAATTTCTTCTAGCTTGGACCAAACAGTAATATACCTTGTGAAATTGGGGTAATTGGTCAAAATCTCAAAAATAATTTCTACTTTTATAAAACAACCCATATCTCTTATGGCCCGTATCCCGTTTGCAAATAGCTCGTATCACTTAATAGCCCATATCTGGTTTGGGATGGGCTTTACTAGCGACCAAAATTATTGTTTTGTGTTGGAGGAAGGTAGATAGAAAGTGTTTCTCTACAGGGAGAGAGAGAAAGAGAAAGAGAAAGAGAAAGAGAAAGAGAGAGGGAGTCAAGTTGAAAGAAAGTCATGAAGAGTCGTTTTCGGAATTGAGAAATTAGGGTTTCATTGATGCGATCTCTCGTACAAGGTAATGTTTTCTTACAAATCAGGATTTTATTTTTTGAAGTTTTTGGGTTGAAGTGCAGAAATAAGTATAAGCATATACTGATAGTCGGCTAGTTCTTTTGGTTACTTTGATCTTGTAAGGTGTTCTTAGGTTGAATTTGGTGGAATATATTAGGATATTTCTGATTGTTTTATTGAAAGCGATTAAAAGTTCAGTTCTTTTTGGAGCTCTATTTAGGAAGAATAGAAGTATTTGCCATTATTTTTTTTCTTGATGTTGAATTTGTTTCAAGACTGAGATTTCCCTTGATTAATTTCTGGATTTTAATGGAATGGCCAGTTTTATATTCTTTCTGAAATTGAAGATTCATGGGAGTTAAACAGTAATTAGATCCAAAAGAGATCAAACAAATTTTACTCCCAAATGTGATAAAAATTTCAGGCAAAAAGCCATTAAGATGGGTTATTTTACAAGTCTAGTTGTATTTCTTTTATTCAGTTCACAGTAGTTAAAGTGTGTAAGAATCTATTTATTTGATGTTGCAGCCTCAGTTAGCAGAAGTTTTTGTTTGTTAAAATTAATTGTTTGTTTCTTTTCTTTGTTTTGATAGGTTAGCTAGCATAATTGAAATTTATGCTCCTTGCAACTTTTCTTGCTTCATGGTTAAATTTTTCTCAATTTTCAGTTTTCAGAGCTGTGGATTTAGGGGGAGAAGAATCAGGGCTTTATTTCTATTTAGATTATGAAGAAGTACGTATTTATGTGATTGGATGATGATACTGTGAAATTGAAAATGGATTCTGCAAGGAGTTGGTTTCAAAAGTTTCAACCTAGATCAGAGAAATTAAGATCTGGGGAAACAAAAAAGAAAGAAATGGGAAATGGGAAGGATATACAGAAGCCTCCTGTTGACGAAGCGCCTTCAAGTGTGACGAAACAGAAGGTTGCTGCTGCGAAGCAGTATATTGAGAATCATTACAAGGCTCAAATGAAGTGCTTGCAGGACAGAAAAGAGAGGTATGTCTCACCAAAATTGTTTATTCTATGAACCTATTTGCAAGAATGTATTGGCTTTTCTTGTCTTTATTTTTCTAGTTGCTTTCCACCCACTAAAAGTTTGTTGTTGTGTGTCTATAGAAAATTTGAAAATTAACAGTTCAAGGCCTAAAGCATAGCAGCAGCTGCTGTGCTACTTATTGTGGATGCAGTCGTAGTTTTTTCACTAAAATATTATTTTAATTATATCACATCTGATATATCCAAGAACAACCGGGTATAGTCATGCAAAAAAGAAGCAATCTAATGATATCCAGAATATGAAGTAACTGGGGAAGGATCAGTGTGTAGAAAACAAATAAAGCAGTACATGATGGCCACGAGCAAGATGACTGATACAGCATTGTTTAGCTAACTCACAAGTCTCATAATGAAGTTCAACAAACAAAGACAAAGACTCAAACATATATGGAATAAAAGACGCATATACTTAAAGGATGCATGATCAATACAAGCATGCCAATACAGGGTAATCTAGGTGGTTATCTGGATGCTGGGCAAGTAATTCTACTACTAGATTGTAGTGCTAGTGCACTTGGAGCTGAAGAAGCAACATCAAGAAGGTAAAGTCCATCCACCTTACATCCAATATCAATTGTCGTCGTCGTCGTCGTTTTCTCTTTGTCCTAAAAACACAGCGAAAGGGAAAATGTAAGGCAGTAATTTAGTTTTTCTGTGCGAAGAACTATGAGTAAATTAGTAGAGAATTTTGGGATATGTAAAATAGACGAAAATGAATATGAAGGTGATACAGTGAGTGGAGAAAAGACATACTACTGGCACTAGAGTCAATGATCCACTTGGGACCAGATGAAGAAGTAGTTACATGGTATGCATAGCTAATGGAACCATCAGTAATATGAACTTAATCTAAGCTAGAACAAATAGAGTAAGTGGAAAAAAGAGAAGACATACCAGTCATGCTCAGAGGAACCAGAATCAATTATCCAAGTGGGACCAGTGAAGAAGTAGTGACATGGTGTGCAAGCTAATGATACGTCATTGTGCAAATTCATATGTGTAGTGCTAAACTTATTTACCTGAAAGAGTTGTCCTTTACTAGAAAGAGAAGAAATGATACCATCAGATATATGAAATTAGTCTAAGCTAGAGTGAATATAGTAAGTAGAAGAAAAGGGAAGACATACTATTACTAATCGTGTGTTCTGAGGCTCTAGAGTCAATTAACCAAGTGTGACCAGATGATGAACTCAGATGAAGTAGTTACATTGTGTGCAAGCTAATGCCACCTGACTGAAGAAAATGTAGATGTGACAGCGTCAAAATTATGTATCTGAAAAATACAAACTTTATATAAGCTATAACAAATAGAGTAAGTGGAGAAAAGAGAAGACACAATTATGTGCTCAGAGGCTCTGGCTGGAGTCAATGATCCAAGTGCGACCAGGAAGTAGTGACATGGTGTGCAGAGCTAATGGTACCTTACTTAGCAAATGTAGATCGGACCAAGATGTCAATGACTCAATGATAACAGGCACCAAGTCAATGATCCAACTTCAAAGTGTGACCAAATAAAGTAGGGACATGTGCTGAGCTAATGGTACTTGACTGAGGAAATGCAGATGTGGCAGCGGTAGGAACTAGGATCATCTTATTGAGATAAAAAGTGTCACAAATTATCTATTTCATCCTTGGACAATGTAGGATCAGTAGGAGTAGTAGAACGAGCTACTAATACATCTGACAAAGTGACAAAGTTCCATTATGAACAAAACCCAAGATGATTTTATTTCTTCTAATATGTTAAACAGTAACTCTTTTCAGACTAGGACGGATGCTACTCTATAGAAGTCGAGAAAAACACAAGTTTCATAGCACTTTACACAAGCTTCAAAGCAGTTTTTATTGTCTTTAACAGAGTAGCTGTATCACTAAGATTCCAGCTTTTGTTTTCTGTGTTCTTCCCTTCCACAGTGGTCACATTACACACATGTATAAGTGGTAAACCTCTTGGTTCCTGTAGATTATTGAAAAGCGTAGGCCCACAATCCAAACGCTCATTATAAATAAAATAGTAAAAATACAAATGACATTTATGTCCTTCACCAATTTTATGAGGCTTAAAGTTTGCTTGGATCCAACCGTTAAAATGAAAGTATAATCCTAGATACGGACAAAGATATGGTATTATGCTATTTTGTTATTATATTTATCTTCCATTTTAGAAATGTGTGATGGTACTAAATCTCTTTAATAACTGCTGCACTTTACACTAAATTTATTGAAGCACTTTTACAGCTGTTAGTAAACCGAAGGTTTAGACTGTTTTTAACTTACATGTTGCATCATTTTTTCTTTCCCAATTTCAGGCGCTGGGTATTGGAAAGGAAGCTTGCTGATGCTGAAGTTTCCGAGGAAGATCAATATAATCTCCTCAAATACTTAGAGAAAAAAGAGACAGAGTATATGCGCCTTCAAAGACATAAAATGGGTGTTGATGATTTTGATCTCCTGACCATAATAGGACGTGGTGCATTTGGGGAGGTCTGTCTCTTTTGTCCATTATTGTGTACCATAAAATATCTGAAGTTTTCTGAAATAAGTTATTCTAGGTTCAAGTTTCGGTAAAATGTATACACTGTTCACACGCTTCAGTAGATACTACAGTTTGATGGTTTTTCGGAATGGTTTTTAAACATTATTTTATGTATTTTTATTGGAGGCTTATGATTGCTGAACTGAAGTTGTTTAAACATGAGTCCTTTCCTCCACGTTTAGGCAATCCCTGTTCATACTTCTTTGATGAGAAATCTTGGTTAACAAGACAAAAAGGAAATGTTATAAAGTTATGTCGACTTGTAGTTTGAAGGTTACCATTATTATTTGGTCATGGTTCGTAAGTCATGATTTATCTGCAAGACTAGATGAGCGTACCTCAGTGTCCAGCTTTAGTAATTTGTTTCGGTTCTGTTAATTTTAAGTATTAATAATTAGAACTATTCGTGTCAGTGGATTGTTACCTAGAGATGGAAAGGGGAATGTTACTGTGTCTATGCGGCATAACTGACATTGGGACTTAAAGTTGAAGAATTCGATACTGATATGCCACCACATTGAAGTATCAGTTGCATTAGACTTGGACAGGACTACTCTTCTTTCTAATTTCATTTGTTCTTCAGGCGGTTGCTGCCTACATTACTCTTCCTGTCATTTGCTTCTTATTTATGTACTCTTTAAGTTTAGGTTTTACTGAACAAAACAGACTTGCATTTTAATGCTAATATGACTGGTTTGAACTTTGAACTACTCATCCTACTTTTATTTTTGAGGCGGTTTGAACTACTCATCCTAGTTACTTCTCAAGCTAGATAGTCTATCCATCTGTGTCTCTTGATCGTACTTCCAGACACTTACTCCACCATTGATCTCCAGTGCCTCCATTTGCTACAGTTTCACTTTCAACAAATCTTACCCGATTTGGATATTAGATTATTGGTCATTTTAATCTTTATATCTATCTTTTTTATCACAAAGAGGCGATAGCATTTAGTCCTTTATAGTTTATGTGATTTTTATTTTAGTTCCCATTTCTTTCTTAATTTTTTCTTGTTGGGTTTCCTATTTTTAGGGACACCCATATAATTTTTTAAGTGATCATAAGTTGGGTTTTAATAGTCTTTGTTGTACATTCTAGTAATGTACTGTGAAGATTTTCTTTAAGCTAGCTGAAGCTGTTACATCCAAAATTCCCTATGGGGCCTACATGACAATGCTTCCTGTTAAAGATTGACATGCATGTGTCTTGCCTTTTCCTGTAGAACTCATATTTTTGTCACCTGCAGAGCATTCTTTTACTTCAAAGTAAGTATGTCAACATCTAGAAATTCTGGTTGGATAAAATTGGTGTTTTTTCGTATTTGATATAGTTCAAGTTGTATAGTGAACTATTTTTCATTATCCAAAGAATCGATAGATATAGTAAACTAACTTTGTATATGTGCATGATCTCTCAATAAATTTCTTCAGTTTCTAAAGGATAAATATTAGACTGAAACTTTCGTGCATCTGTTGAACTTACTGATACTGTAATTTTTCAGGTGAGAATCTGCAGAGAAAAGACCACTGGGCAGGTCTATGCAATGAAAAAACTAAAGAAGTCAGAGATGCTTCGGAGGGGCCAGGTATTGTCGAATTGGTCTTCTTTCTTTCCTTGTAAAACATAAAAGTTCTTGCAGAAATTTTGTTGAAATAAAGACTTTCTAGAACAACTATAGCTATTAGCTTAGAAGAAACAATCCTGGATGAGAAATTATCTCATAGAAAATCCTTTATAGCTGAAAAAAAAGAACAGTATTAGTTGTGAATCTAAAATTATTGTGAGTTTACTTCATGTGATCTCATTTACGATTTCATTTTTTAGGTGGAGCATGTGAAAGCTGAAAGGAATCTCCTTGCTGAGGTGGATAGTGCTTGCATTGTCAAGCTCTACTGCTCCTTTCAAGATGCAGAATTTCTGTATCTGGTAATGGAATATCTTCCTGGTGGAGACATGATGACATTACTAATGCGCAAAGATACCTTGACAGAGGATGAGGCTAGATTTTATGTTGGACAGACAGTACTTGCCATTGAATCTATTCACAAGCACAATTACATTCACAGGTTCGTATTTAGCAGTTTATTATCTTTATTCTGAGGAGTCTAGAATCGGTGTTAGGTAGACCATCTGATTGATATATACAATTGGCAATGACACATTGGTTCACATGTCAGAGATTCGAGGTAATGAAACCCACCATTTATTGGTGGTCGCACTATGAGTTAGTTCAATCTCACGATGTAAAGATGTATAGATTAAGAAAAGAAGAGAACGGGAAAAAGAGAAGAGAAGTAAGAGAAGAGGAGGGGAGAAAATGTGTGTAAATATCGCCACACAAGTACCAGATTTTTATATATAATAGTGTAAAAAGACTAAGCTGTCCTTATACATAACCAGTAAACATAAGTATATCAAAGCTAGCACCAACAACAATATCCTCTGCCAAAAATGATCAATCAGATGACCCCAGGTAACCAGTTTGTTGTTCACAACAGTCCAGAGTACAATTTTACTGGCCATCTGAAGATAAGTCAGATGGTTAGGATCATAGCTTCTGGTTGTTTTTTCCCGAGGCGATCTCCGTCTGTGACCCATTAAATTGCTTGAACCTCTGTTATGTGTACCAATAAATGTACCACTATGCTGCCACTAGGTCATTCCTAGCCTTTCTGATATGTATGCCGTTTCCTCTTTGTTTTATTATTACGTTTCCTGTTGCATATCATTCTTGTGAGAAGAAAAGTAAGCATGATTTTGCTGTTCTTCATAGGGATATCAAGCCGGATAATTTATTGCTCGACCGTTATGGCCATATGAAGCTTTCAGATTTTGGATTGTGTAAACCCTTGGATTGTAGCAGTTTTCCGCAGCTTAGTGTGAACGACCATGCAGTCAAACCTTCTTCAGAGAGTGATAAGCATTTAAATGCATCTCCTGCACCAAGGCGAACACAGCAGGAACAATTATTACATTGGCAAAAGAACAGGCGGATGTTGGTAAGTTTCCTGTTTTCCACAAATCCAGTCAAACATATTAGAGACAGTAAACTTGCAGGGAATCATGTTCGACTGTTTGAATGGAAGTTGTTGGATTTTTGGCACTTTAATCTGGGATAGCCTCACTTTGATGAGAAACCGATGTATTACCGGATAATTTATGCTATTGGGAAATCTACCTCTTGTTCCAGTTGTCATATTGAGTCAACTTGCCCAATCTGTACCTTTCTAAAGAATTGTGAACTATTATGGGTCATAAGTTGTGCTTCCTCGTTGATTCCGAGTAGCTGCTGAGGACCCACATTTACGCTGAACTTCCCTGTTTGACTTGTGCTCCAATCATTCCCAAAAAAGTTATCTCTAAGGATAGTGCCCAATTAGGAAACTGATGTACTTTGGACTTGATGTGTATAGCTAGTTTGTCGTTGTCTACTTCCACCTGATACAGACAAGAGGGTACAAAATACCTTATGCAATTTCTGCTCCATCACTATAAATTATTCCCTTATTATGGCTTTGGAAAAAAATAGAGATTTTGAGCATTTGACCCGTCAGTCTTTTCCCATTAAGTTCATGTATCTACCTAACTGCAATGAATATCAGCAACTGTTTATACACCCATGTTGCCCGTAGATGACTCTTGATGGATACCCGCTCATTCCATTCTCTTAGGTTGTTAGGATAAATTTTTATCGACAGACAAATTATAGCAATAGCATCATCCACCCCCCATACCTCAAACAGCCATTCTCAAGACGTAGCCACTTCTCCAAATAATTGAAGAACGTTCCGTTCTGTTTCTGACATGTGCCAAGTATGAAGCTTATAAGAATCTTGCTGCTTCTCTTTTTGTTCGTTTTTCTAATTTGGTGGTATTGGTTACATTAGCTCTTACCTTGCAAACTCAGGCTTACTCTACCGTCGGGACTCCAGACTACATTGCTCCAGAAGTTCTATTGAAGAAAGGATATGGAATGGAGTGTGATTGGTTAGTTACATTCGTCATAAATAACTCCCTTTTGATGCCATAATTATTTCTTATTCCCCGATTTGTTTCTTACAGGTGGTCACTTGGAGCAATTATGTATGAGATGCTTGTGGGCTATCCACCATTTTATTCTGAAGAGGCAATCTTGACATGCAGAAAGGTATGTGTATATTCCATTTTTCTTGGATGTGGTCTCTTTTAAGTTTTAATTTTTTGATGGTTTATTAAAACAGATTTTTACATTAAGTGAGGTATAACTTTCGGATTCAGTTTTCTATTTCGATTCGTAAAAACAGAAATACTATGTAGAAATATGTTCCGTTGGGTGGAAATCGAACAGTATTTATTGAAAATAACCAAGGTATTGTAGAAATGATGGTAGTACTATGACTACTCTGTAGTTGTATGCTGATGCAGGTATCTGACAGCCTAATAGCTAAAAACAACTATTATTGTAGATAGAAATAATCGTAATTTCAGATCATTAACTAAAAGTGAACTATTATTAAAGATGGAAATAATATAATTTTAGGTCATGTGAGTGAGAGCATTAATTGTATCTTGAGATTGCAATTTTCTATTTCTTCTAATCATCAATTGTTCTTTTAATTGCGCATAAGATTATTAGTAGATATCTAATCAGTAATAATTTATTTCTACCAAAACTTTATGTGTAAGTTACAAGTCTTGTCTGCAATCAATTAACATTACCTAAGTTTGCTCGATATTGAAGCATTTGAAAACTTTTATTTTATTTTTGGAAATGAACAAGTTGTGAATATGTTAAGTCTATACAACAGATAATTAATTATGAATATCCATGGACATTTAGGGTGTAAGTGTGTAACAAACAGAGATTGAAGTTTTCCTCAATTCTTTTTAAATTTTCAAACTAAAACTTCTTGAATGTGTGTAGATCTGTCACTGCATTATGTATGTGTAGATTCTTAACCTATGGAATCTATAAAATCATTAATTCAAACCAGAGATCATCATTGCCTTGAAATTGGTGATAAACCCCAAATTTTACATTAGTAAGCTCTATAGTCATTAGTCATGTATCCAAATTTGAACCAATCATTCGAAATTGATTGGCTAGAAAGATTGATTTATGTGATTCTAAAGTTAGAGTAAAAGAATTAACAGATCGAAATGCCTGGGTGGAAGCTAAACAGGAACAGGAAGAGTGCAAATGTAATTGTTTATGTTGGTTGAAATTCACTAGTTATCTGAATTTTTGGTTGAAATGAACAGTGCTGTTGTAAACCTGTACACTGAACGTAGAGATATTTATTAAAACTGTCTTGGATAGATTGGTTAAAGTTTCATGGAATGTATCACAAAGTTTATGCAAGAATGTGATGGCTTTCTTCCCTTTCCTAATGGTATGTATTGGAAGGAAATTTCCTATTCTGCTTACTGTTTCTATATCTAACACTTAGTTATTATTTTCATGGAGATTGTAAACTGGAGGACTCATTTGAAATTTCCCGAGGAAGCAAAGCTGTCTGCTGAGGCTAAGGACCTCATAAGAAAACTGCTATGCAATGTGGAGCAGAGGCTTGGGACTAAAGGAGCTCATGAGATAAAAGTTAGCATTAACTGTTACTTTTCTTTTATGTTTTCATTTATTAACTGATCGGCATCTTACACATGCGTGATTGACATTTATGTCTACCGTAGGCCCACCCATGGTTTAAAGGCATTCAATGGGACAGATTGTATCAGATGGAAGCTGCCTTCATACCAGAGGTTAATGATGAGTTGGATACTCAGAATTTTGAGAAGTTTGAGGAGGTATCTGATTATCTTTTCCTTTATCATCTATTTTCTTTTAGGTGGCTTTTAATTGATTCTTTGAAATGTATCCTAACACGCACACATAATGCACAAACCCATGAACAAATGCATCTGCCTTAACATTTTGTCCGGACTCAGGAAGCTCAGACTGCATTAGAGTATCCATTGACATGGCTTTACAGTTATCTGTTTATTTTATATGTTGTATAACCATTCTTAGTAATAGCTGAGACTGCAGCTGCAACTTTCAGGTCTTCACTAAATGCATTATTGCATCTTGATTACAGGGTTTTTCTAAACAAACTCTACCATGTCTAGAATTAGTGTATAGAAGGATGCCATCTTCTTGCACATTCTCAATACAAATGGGAGAATTTCTTCCAAATTGTAAATCATTATTCTATTAATGGATCTATTCTCATTTCTCATTATGTTTAAAGCTACGTGCCTTCGTCTATTCAAGTGATATTAAATATGCTGAATCTTGAACTTATGTGATGGCTGTAAGTTGTATAAACAGGAGTGTGTAGATCTTAAATTTTCTATCTTGGAGTTTAATCAAGGCATTTAAAGGGCTGATTCAATTGCTGTATTAATCTAGGAATATGGTTGCAACTAGCGTGAATAACTTAGGAATAAAGATGTGAATTTTGTACTTTATACGCTCCACCCACGGGGAAAATTAGGAGTCTGGCTCCACGAGGAAGGGGGATTGGCAGATGTCTGAAGACGGATCTATAATTAGAAACTAGGTTTCAATAATGTTAAAGAAGTTGGATATAGACTAAAAAAGTTCAAATTGGATGAATTAGGTATGAGCTTTAGAATGGAGATAGAATATCATATACAATGGTTGATTTATTAACAATAACCAATTTGGTTCTTACCTAGAGGCCAGCATGAGCAACCCAAATTAACACAAAACTGTAACCAAAACAACTCTTTTCTTCTATATTCCATACGGTTCAACTCCATTACAGTATACAGTAGTTCAACCCTTAACACTCAAGCAAACTAATTTCCTAAATCAACTAGAATAACTAATAAAGTAAGACGAAATAAAAATCCTACGAATTAGAAACTCTAAATAAATAGAATTTCTCCAAATAATAAACTACTAAATAATATCTATTAATTTATTTAGAAACTTGAGGAAGCATGGCGTGCTGGAAACACTAGCTAGACTGATTGATCATCAATCACCCTACCGATCTACTGAATCGCCCTCACTGCCTGATCGAATAGCATCTATCAAGCTGACTTTACTTTCTTTTTCTATTGCCATGCATGGTTCTGTCATTCCCCCTTCGTTGACATGGACCTTGCCCTTAAGATCCAATCCAAACACAACTCCTATCATGGTAGCTTCTTCAACTTCACCATCCTTAAAGTGGCCAGTAGTGTTAGGAAGGTCCGGATCAATCTCTAGAGGGGACAACTGTTGCTGCTTGCGACGACGGCCAAGGCTGAATGGTGCAACACAATTGGAGTATAATATCTTTTTTGTGTCTTGCACGGTGCTTGATAGTATGTAAATATTGGATAACTGATGGCCATGGTGGGCCCAACTGCCTTAATGGGGCAATGGCGATAATCGACTGCCTAGTGGGCCTATTGAACTTGGTACCCCATTGGCTGAGTTGAGCCCACATAATGCAATCCTATCATTCCCTCCTCCTTGACATGGACCTTGTCGTCAAGGTCCAACTCGATTATTGCTTCTTTCAGTGTGTTGTCTTCCTAAAGTTTCAAATCAGCAGCAATTGGAATCTTCCATAGGGGCTTCAAGTCGGCATCAATTTGATCAACCTCGATTGGAAATGAAGATGACTATGGCGATGAAGGAGATGATGATGATGATGATGGCGAATCTGCATCTGTACGGTTAGCAGGAAAGAAGGCGAAGCCAGCTTGATCCCTCTATTCCTTATAAACCAACTAGAATAACTAAGAAATAAATTCAAGTTATAGAGGCGGTAAATTAAAAATGTTGGGATCCCGTTATCAATTTGTACGGGTTATGGGATCCCTAAAACCCATAACTCGTGAAAAAGAAGGCGAAGTCAGCTTGATCGCTCTATTTCCCACGAATCAACTAGAATAACTAAGAAATAAATAAAAGTTAGTGCAGCCAGAGTCTTTTAGGGGAATAAAGGCAGTGGACAGCAGTACAAGTTATAGGTTATTGAAGGCTAAGTTTTCTTTTTCCTAAACCAACTAGAATAACTAATAAAAAAATAAAAATCCTAAAATTAGAAACTCTAAAGAAATTGAAGTTCTCCGAAAAATGAACTACTAATAATAAAACTACTAAATAATGTATGTTAATTTATTTAGAAACTTGAGGAAGCATAACGTGTTGGAAAGATTAGGCTTGGCCGATCGATCATCAATCACCCTACCGATCTGCTAACTCACCCTATAGGATATTGAAGGCGAAGTCTTCCTTTTCCTAAGAAAGTTACAGAACCATTGCGACAATGGTATGTTCTAACACAACTAACCTCGTAATTCTCATTTTAAGCATGTCTTCTTGGTTGTGTCAGTTCATAGCATTGTTAAATTTTTCCATACATAGTAACAGGTTTTGCATGTTCCAAAATACTAGGTAGACTTTTCCGACTTCCTTTTTTTTCCCCCCTTTTCACTTGTATTCTGGTTTTGTGGATGCAGTCAGGGCCTCCAATGCAAACTCCACCAAAATCGGGACCATGGAGAAAAGTAAGTCTCAGATTCTGCCTACATTTTTTTTGAATTCTTAGCTGTGTTTATATTTCTGGTTTCTTTCTTATAACAACTGTGTGATTCAAATTATGTGTGGAGTTTACTAGTTCTTGCAAAAATTAGGAAGATCTCAATTGTAAAATCAACCACACAAAGTAGGAGATGCAAGATTCTTTACGTGGTAAAAACCCCTACTGGGAAAACATCCATGGTGTTGAATTTGACACATCAGTTCCACTATAATCAAGTCAAGATTACAATCAAACCTTATTTCTTACCTCACCACAGAAAGCACTGAACTACAAGTCTTGAATGCACAAGAATCAACCACAATCGTCTCTTAGATTCCAGGTCTCGTAGAACTTTCGCACACCATGATCTCACTATCAATACAACTCAATCCTCACTACAGAAATCTTCACAAATCAAAAGATATTAAAACTTCTCGCAATCCTCTCGAAGAACTCTCAAAAACCTCCCGAAAGCCTAAGACTCATATTTATAATGAAATATTGAAATAAAATAATGAAACAATTTTCTCGTCATAGGAACAAACTGGACATTTTTCAAATAATCAAACAGGCAGAAAGATGGGGGCAACAAACCTGACCTCCAACCTACAAAACCATGGCATAACAACTCAGCCTTAACCAGAAATAACAGGGGGGACAAGAGCCATCTCCAGACAAACAGGACAGACACTAACGACATCTTAAATAAGGAGTACCGACACTATCTAAATGACAAATAGCCAAAAGACGAGTAGGAAAAGAACCTCAAACACTAAAGATCGCCGTTGTAGCAATCTCAATCGACCAGGGAATTGAAGTAGATAATAACCATTTGAGCACCAAAGAAGAATCAGATTGAAAACATTCCAGAATCCAGATTAAAAAAAGAAGTGAAAACACACCAAATTATGGCCCAAACTCCTACAAAGAAGCAAACCATCCAGACAAGCACGACTCTCTGCAAGATTATTTGTGCCAAAACCTTAAAAGAAAGAAAAAACAGCCACCACCGAACCATCTGGGGTACGGATAACACCCCCGCTCCTAGCTAAGCCATCTGAGTAAGTCCCATCCGTATTCAGCACATAATTAGCACAAAAAGATCTACTCCATCGTATGATCCGAATAGGTTTACGTTAAAACCATGCTTAAACTCTGCTAACTCGGTTCTTTCTCTCAATGAGAACTCATCGATGGGGCCCACTGGAGTATGTATTGGTTACATGCAAAGCGAAGTATCGACAGAAGACAACCAATGCAAGAAGATGGACGTGGCAGTTGGTTAATCTCTACGTGAAGATTCATTACATTTAGTATTATTCTTTGTTAATAGTTTCCTTTATTATGTAGGAGTTTCTATTTTCATGAATTTCAGTTTCTAATTAGTTTTGGTTTTCTATTAGAAGTAGTTTTCTTAGTTTGAGTTGCAAGTCTTGTAAACTCTTTCAATATCCAACTTGGGATCGCTAATGGTAGAGAATAATAGTTTTGCTTTGGTTTTAATCTTGTTCGTCAACAAAGAGCTCGTGCTGGCCTCTGCATAGGACTTGTTTCTATCAGTTTACTAATAACAGGAATCATTGTGATGTGGAGTGCTGAACAGATCTCATGAAGCACCGCAACACTCTCCTTAGGTTTCAAAATCCTTGAAATATCTTTCAACCAATTGCCCACTCTACGACGTATCCAGATCATTTGATGTACCACCTCCTCAAAACGTCTGTGATTTCGTTCTTACCAAACCTCCCAACAAACGATAATTGGCACCTAAGTAGTCGGACTCGGCCCAAGGGCTGACTCGGCCAAGGGGCGAGCCCCGAGTCAGCCGAGTCCGAGCCGAGTCACTCGGCTGTGACTCAGCCAGGTCAACCATAAGACATGCCCCTGTTTCCATAATGACCTCCTCTATTTCTCTGTAGAACAGCAGCAGCTTGTCACGGGTCCGAGCTTCCAACCCAAAAGACTAGCCTATTAGGTGGAGTTGACCCAAACCCATATTAACCCCAAGATCACCCCTTCTCCATCCGGTGTGGGATTATTCCCATTTTTGGGAACTCCTCCGTGACATTCTCTCCCACCCGAATCCTGCAACGCCCTCGTTGCAAATGAGCCACCCTGCCTACCCGTCCCCACCCTCCTTTGGGGGACCCACTACCTTTTTGTGGACACAACATTTTTTGTGTGGGCGCTTGGCGTAACATCGTCGGGCCACACTGCCTACCCGATTGGGCGCTTGGCGTGACATCGAAATGGGTCGGGTTTGCTCTGATACCACTTTGTCACGGGTTCGGGCTTCCAACCCAAAAGACTAGCCTATTAGGTGGAGTTGACCCAAACCCATATTAACCCCAAGATCACCCCTTCTCCATCCGATGTGGGATTATTCCCATTTTTGGGAACTCCTCCGTGACAAGCTGCTGCTCAGTAGAACAAAGATAGCAGAAGAAGAGAAGAGAAGAAGAGAAGAAGAGAAGAAGAGAAGAGAAGAAGAGAAGAAAAGGGCAAAAAAAAAAAAAAGAAAGGAAAAAAACCCTAGGTCGTACAGAAGAAGAAGAGGGGAAAAAAAGAAAGGAAAAAAACCTTAGGTAACTGAACTGAAGAAGAAGAAAAGGGGAAAAAATTTGTACATGATTGGCTGATTGGAACTGCCGAGCTTGAAAAACGCCGATTCAACACAACACAAAACTCGCCCGAGTCAGTTAAAAATCGCCGAGTTACTCAGTTGTTGGCTGGATCGGTGGCTCGGTTGGGGATCGGCTCGGCCTAGTCTCGAGCCCCGAGTTACTCGCGAGTAACTCGGCGAGTCAGGCCTTGTCCGACTACAGAGATTGGCACCAGCACCACAAGCATACCAAATTGACTCTTGCGAGAAGCCAACCGAAACCGAAGCATCATAAACTCCTCCAAAGACCCCAACCATGTCCAAGAAATATTAAACAGAGGAACCAACACACTCCAAAGACAAGCCACCGGCTCACTATCTACATGAAGCGCATGATGAAGAAGATACCACATAACACCCCCATCTTTGTAGAAATGTAGCACAACCAAAGATATTTTCCAAAAGGAAAATATGGGCACCGAGAACGGAGAATCTCATAACAAGATTTATTTAACAGTAAAATCACCCTTGTCAGTCTCATCTAAAAACGAGTATCCAAGCCATCCTCAGAACGAATGCTAGATTGAAGGTTAGATATAACCTCCAAACGCAGCTCCAGAGGTAAACCCAAAATTGTGAAGAATAGCATCCTCCAAACTCACATTAGAACCCTGATGCCGATCCGAGACCAATCCCACACCAGTTATCATGTAAAAAACTAATGTAACCGCCCAAACAAATGCTCCAACCAGAATTCCTCACCAAAATATCTACCATTTTAACGCACACTTTCCAAAACTTCAAAGCTGTTTGAGGGGGCTGATAAAGAAACAAAGTGCCTGAATGCTTGAGGTATTTTTCCTGCATAAACCGCCCCAAATCGAATCCCCTTTTAGAACATTCCATAGACCTTTGACACAGATTTACCTGGTTAACCGGATGAAGAATCCAGAAAGTAGTTCTGTTTCTGAGCTATCCTCAGATAGCATTCTACAATTCCCTTGTGGTCATTAACTGTTGATGAGAGAATCATTTACCTTGAGCTTGAAGGCTTCTCTAAGGTTTATAATTATCATGCTTATTTAAATTATATTTACTTTCTCCAATGTTTTTAGTGTCATAACTTGTAAGAATGTTTAGTTATAGTTTGCTAATTCAGTTCAATATTATATTCTTGTACGTCAATTCCCTCCTATGATTCTTTCATGTGACTAACTACTATCTTTGCTCCAATTTCTACAGATGCTTTCATCAAAAGATGTGAATTTTGTTGGATATACCTACAAAAACTTTGAAATTGTTAATTTTTATCTCTTTTTCCATATCTATCTCTCTCTCTCTCTCTCTCTCTCTCTCTCTCTCTCTCTCTCTCTCTCTCTCTCTCTCTCTCTCTCTCTCGGGAAATCTTGCATTCAGACTAAATATTAAGAAAATTATGGAAATATTGGAGAAATTTTGCTTGAAACTTTAAGTGATAAAAAAAAGCATGTCTCATCAAATTATAGTAAACAGCAACCATATGAAATGAATGAATGCCCATAACATTCTGTAATACTTAAATTTAGGTATTCTTATCGAAAACTAGCCACAGTTATGTTTGACATAATTATAATAATGTTACTTTTTAGCAAAGATGCGTATAACTAAATAGACCTTTGTTTATTGATGAACCTTTATTGGGCACAAATCCCAATAGATCCCTATATCTGACGGATTTACAACTTCATTTCATCATCCTTGAAGTTTGGAGTAAACCTCATATTTATGTCGGAACCAATTTTTGAAGAATTAAAATAATTTTGAGAAGTTTGATGTTACTAAATTAATAAAATCTCAACACGAGGTGAAGGAAATAATGCAACTAACAACTGAAGTTTTAATAATAATTTTTTTTAAAATATAAATTTTTCACTGAATTTGTGAATAAGATAGTGATTTCAGTGGAAAATTTGCAGAAAAAGAAATGTATTGGCAATCGATGTCTGTATATGTAGAGATGGGAATATTTTGTAAAACACTTTTGAAATAATAGAAATTTGGTTACTTTTATGCATGTATTTTTCTGTTGAGAACATCATTTGTAGACTAAAACTGCATCTCCAATACAAAGGGAAACTCTGTTTATTTGTTTGCAAGTGTCTGATGTGGTTTATTTGGGATGGTTTTCATACTTTACATGGACATCGAGAAGAATGTTAGAAATCCACGCCCCTGAATGAGAGAAGTAATAGCACCACTCCTCTAATGTAGAGGCTCCCATTCCCTTGCACTTGCCTCAACCTTGATACTATGCAGTTGATTAAGCATCTTTTTGTGAAATGTGAAATGTTATTTTTCTCATAAATCAGCTGATTGTTGTGTTCACTTGTAATGCAGCAGAGTTGAAGAAAAAGACTAATAAGCCCAAAAGGCCATCAATTAAGTCATTGTTTGGTATATGATCAAATCACTTAAACTCCCTAATATTTCTCCTCTGTTTCAGTGTTCCATATCTTATTTTTGTGACATGGTTCTTCTACTCATGTGATTTCACAGAATCAGATGGTGCTCCTGAGCAGCAGTCAGTACCGAGCTATATCAACCCATTGCCTACTCAATTTGAAGTCTCAGAGAACCCGGAACCGTCACGTTACTCCAGTAGACCTCCAATGCATCAGCAGAAGCCTCGTCAGAGATAGCTAACAAGGCAAGCTTCTCTTGTAACTGTTCATAGCAAAAGAAAAACAGATATAAAGTAAAACTGTAAAAGGAAAGAAAATAGTGGGTATTTTTTTTTATATTGTTGGTTATGCAATATGAGCTGTTGCTAGTGCCTTTGTCAGGTTCCTATACCAAAGACTATCCATCCCTTTCTAGTATAGATAGAAGAAAGAGGGTGAGAAAAAAGGAGGAGGAAATGATACTTCAATTTGGTCTTCCAATGTAAATTTGTTTCAAACTGTTGTTCCCCATAGCCTATTACTTGTCATATAGAGATTACTTCCTAATACAAGGACAAGATAACTACTCTTTGGTATTCTTTTCTAGGGGTGATAATAATTGTAAAGTATATAGGTTGTGCCGTAGTGGGACTCGTAGAACCCTGATCTTAACAAAGGATTTATGTGTTAAACTTTACATGAATTTGTAGCGTAAAAAGGTTAATGATTTGTATTTTCCTCCTTAGATACCTGTTATTGGATGAGCCTAAGACGCATAAAAGTGATGTAGTCAACATGTTTGTCTACAGTTGCTTACATTAAGTTCATTCCATGAGAGTGGTATAATGTTTTGCTCCAGTAAATTTGTGAACTTCACAGACAAGCTTCCATTTGCTTAAAGCAGGTTTACATTCAAGGCAAATGTGTCTTCTTTTTTTTTTTTCTGCCTCAAAGGGATGCCATTGTATCTTCATGCAGGTGGCGACATGTCTGCATAACCAGGTGAACTCATTTCGGTTCTTCTAAAATACTCTACTTATATACTGGCTTCTGCTTTTGGTAACTTCTTTTTATTGGAATATAAGCGCATTATGATTCTAGTCCCTCACCTTTGTTCAAGACCTCTCTCCTTGATCTCCCTATCCGACTTCTTCTGTCCAAGAAAACCTAGCCATGCCAAATCTTACCGCGACCTTTATTCAGCACTGTTATCTACTTGCATTGCAACACATGCAACATTTAGTCCGCCATTGAAAGAAGCCTGTATGAATTTTCTTATCCTCATTGTTCCTGTCCTTTCTCTGACATCATCCCAAAGAATGGAAAATTGTAGTCATGTCATCTTCTTTTTTCATCCTTTCCTATGTCTGTAATTATCTTTGGTCTGTTTGATGTCTCCAAGGTGGGCGGGTAGATGATAGTTTTGAGTCACTCTTCGCCATGCGACTTCTCTAGAGGACATTTTGATGAAATTTCCCCAGCCATGGTATTTTCAATTTACCAACCGCAGTTGGGACTTGAACGTTCAGTTTTATTAGAAACAAGACCTAATACCCGTGCAAGGCACGGGTACTTTTTTAATTCTTTTTTTTTTTTATTTTTAAAATATTAGTTTAAAATTAAAAAAGTTCTTAAATAAATCTAAGGAAAAAAGATCTTTAAGTAAAAAAAATTCTTATTATGTACCTAGTTCAGTAAAAAAATTCTTGTTATGGGTTTATCTAAACTTTGAGACTCATTCTTCACTTGTTAAGGAGAGGATGGATGGATCATAAGAAAGATTTAACAATCAACAAACTTAAATCATTGTTAAGGAGAGGATGGATGGATCATAAGAAAGATTTAACAATCAACAAACTTAAATCAAATCTGTGCGGTTTAACACTTTTACATCCAAAGAGATATGGATAATCTCTAAATACTGATAATTGATGTATATGTGTATACGCTTAAATTTAATATTGATGAGGGCTACTGCACCTACCCCATTTAGAACACCCCATTGTACCCCTCAAATGCATGAATGAGATGATCCACGTACATGCTGATTACTGGCGAGGATGATTTCTAAGATGTAAACGTACACCTAGTCAATTAAAAATTTAGGTCATTCTATAATTTCAACCCAATCAAAAATTTATTCAAATTTAACGGCAATTAGGCAATATGTATTTTAACGTGATTTCTAACCAACTTTTGATTGGGTCATAAGTTTTAAAACGACCTAATTTTTTGTGAGAGGATGATCTTTATAGTTAGGAGAACATCTTTGCCAAAAATCAAGCCTTAGATCATCTCAAATATGATCCCCACATGTGTTTTTATACGTCTAGTTCATGTAGTTTCCTACACTTCCATTTTAATTTTCTAAAATCAAAATATATGTTACACACAATTATATTTTACATAAAACAAATAGAACAACTATTGTAAGAAAAAAAATCAATAAAAAAAGTTTAATTTGTAATGCTAAAATAAAAATAAATTTTTATTAATTTATCACCTTTTAGTTCTCTTCTCAACCTCCATCCTTTTTTATAGTCATCTATCCAAGTTACTCCCACTTCCCAATTGTTTGATTTATGAGAAGTGCTTGTTAATAATCACTTGATCTTTGTTTATTGCCTTCTTGTCCAATACTCCATTCTTGTTGCATATAGTTCGACAGAACCCTATCTTAATCCAAAAAGAAACTTGTCAGAGAGCGAAACATAATAATGAGGGAGTAGTAGGAGTTTCTTCTAACACACTTGAGTTTGGATTTGTGTCTAACGCGTTTTAGCCATAAATTTGTTATAATAATTAGTGAGTAAATGTATAATTAAAATTTAAAAAACGAATTGAATATAAGTAGCATCACTTTCAAATCGAATAATTATTAAATTATTTTTTAATTTTTTATTTAATAAACCATTGGCAGATTAAAGCAGTGGGCTTAGAAACACATAATATTGTACCTAAATCGTACCTGAAATCTTTCTAAAAACCTTTTTCTGAATCAATAAAATGAACCAAATTCTGGATAAATTTTTTTTTTTT
>MVGT01003455.1:73428-96291 GCA_002174775.1 Macleaya cordata
ACAAAATACTAACTTAAAATTCTCCATCCAAATAAACCATTAGTTTATTTTGGTAATTCAGTTGGGCAATTCACCTCTCCTCATGTATTTACGCTTCATCTTTTTATAAACATTAAGGGTCCATTTAGTTTGTGATCTAAAATTTTGTTTTCAAAAGTTAATTTACACCTAAGCTAATATACACCTTGTACTACATCTAAAACTATTTTAGGATTTACAATGTCATGTAGGATTTTATAAAATAATTCAGTAACTCATACTACAAATTAATATGTTATCTTATTGGGTACCCATTACAATTTTTCAGAAACAATTAGAGAATTTTTTTATGATAATTAGAAGATTTAAGAAGCTAGCAGATATCAATTAATGAGAAGACATAAAACCTTAATATATAAGAGTTTTAAACCCCAAATCCTATATAAATATTATTGTTATTTCATAAATCGGTTTTTGAAATTAATTAAAATAAATATGATATTCACTAATATAAGTTAAGTGTTTTTGTAAAGAGAGTCCCCAATTAAATGAAAAATTAAATTAGGAGGGAATAAGGAGGAACTTGTGGGTAACTATGAACAAACTTATAAGTGAAGGGGCTTTATTATGATTTCTTTATTGAAGAGGACCACTCACTATATACAGTTTGTTATACATGGGCTTCTTAGAAAAGTCACCTGGGCTACTTACTAGAATAGCTCCAAAATTGGACCACCACTCTATACATAAAATTTTTTAAAAAAAGTTTGACCCGGGCTGAAGCCCACCCAAGCCCTTACCTGGTTCCGTCCCAGATCACCTGCTTATGCAGTGCAAGGTGGCCCATTATATCTAGAATTACTTTATTTGGAGTTTTATTTTTAAGGAGCGTGTTTGATTTGGTGGCTGTTTCTTGCTTTCTTGAGGAAGAAGAAAATTTTCTCTGAGATTGGAAATCTCATTTGAAGATACTTACCGAATGGTATAGAAAACAAGGAATTGTAGTTTATAAAAAACAATGTTGTTGATTTTAAAAGAAAACTAGTTTCAATGATCGGAACCCACGTCACAAAATTCTCTAAAAATTTTATTTTGGAAAGGAAGGCCTTGAAACCAACTTGCATAGAAGATCTTTTGTGTTTGCCATATCAGATCGGCATAGACTATGGTTTTAGGGATCAGTACCACTAAATTGGAATTAAGATCAGGAAAAACCCATCCAGAACCAAAAACTGCAAAATAGCATTGAAAACATCATCACCCAAAATATCTCATTTTTTTTTAATAAAACAACCAAAACCATTCGGCCCTGGAGCACTACTGACATATATATTGAAAATTGCTTTTTTAACCACCTCCAAACTAAACGAAGTAGTAAGCATGCCATTGTCTTCCATAGTCACCAAAACAGATACCGCTCTAGAGATCAAATCACTACTACAACTTGCAGGGGAAGAAGAATAGAGAGCCCTGTAAAAGTGTACTATATGATCCTTTATACTACTGTTAGAGTCTAGAATAAAATCCCCATCCCGAAGCATAGAAATGCGATTCCGAGAACCTCTAATAATAGCAGTAGGGTGGAAATAGGGAGTGTTACGGTCACCAGCGTTCACCTACTTATCCCTACACTTTTCCTTGAGAATTTTTCCAGCACAGACAAGGCCCAAATCACCTCACATTGAGCCAAAATCTCGGTCTCTGTTAAAGCGTCCGAGAAACCCTCATTGTGGATATTGGCTTGAATGTTCGAAAGAACCTGAGCCTTTGAGACGACCAAGTGAACATCACCAGAGACATTCCTATTCCATGCATTTAATGCAAACTTAAGATTCTTGAGCTTAGACATAAGAGTAAACATAGGACAACCATAAATAGGTTGTTGCCAAGCATCAGCAACAACCTCACGAAGGGAAGGATTCTTTAGCTACATGCTATGGAAACAAAACGGAGAAGGAGAAGAAGTCACTTGACGCTCAGCCAAAAGGAGCAAAGGATGATGGTCTGAAGAAATTCTATTAAGAGTTCAACATTCAGTGGAAGCCCAAAAAGTCCGCCAACTAAGATTGCACAGACTTTTATCTAGGCGCATCTTAATAAGCCTGCAGGTTCTCCGACCATTAGTCGAAGTATACGATACACCCTTAATATCCATATGCAACAGATCACATAGGTCAGTCATAGCCTGAAATTCCTGACAAGAAATACTCTTTGGAAGGGTCCCTCCACGCTTCTCATGGGCAACCAGAACGACATTTAATCGCCTAAAACATTCCAAAAGGACCAGAAAAGTATAGGCACAAGGAAGCCTCCAACTCCAACCAAAGATCCCTCATAGTGACATGACTAGTACTGGCATAGACTGCTGTCACACGAACTGCAGAGTCATCCACCATAAGATCACAAGTAACATGTTGATCTGAGGTAGAAACAACTGTAGGATGCAAATCTATAGAAAATACACCCGACAAAAAAGGAACAACAGACGTAGAAACAATAAAAGGTTGCATATTAATGGGTCTCCAAAAAGACCGAGAAATAGCAGAAAGAAAAACCTTGGGTTTCGCAATAATAAGTAAATCCAGCTTGTGAAGCAAGAACATATTCGTAATCACCAAATGGGTGGGGTCGTTGGCAACACCCTTTGTGTGGCACCCATGCCTTTGGCCGCCCGAGCGAACTAGTATGGGAGCCCTCGTGGTTCGCCTGCGGAGCTATTATAGTTTCCTTGATCCTCTTGTTAGGGGAGAACCCCATCTGTTTATGATGGCTGATGTGTTTGATTATTTCTTTTTCCTTTTAGCGCATTTTTCTAGTTGCTTTAAAATAATAGAGAGTTTCACTATGCTTTGCTTGATGTTTAGAGTCGCCACCTCAATTTAAGGGAATCGGGGCTCTTTAGTAGGAGAGTCGTTTTTCATTGTCTGGGCAAGAAAATGAACAAAATCTCTCCTGTTTGACTCGGTTTGCGTTTTGCATTGTGTCAGAGATTCTAAGTAGGTTATATAGTTACGGGTTTGGTTGGGAAGGTTTTAAGCACCTGAAAACCGCCCGATCGAAGATTAGTCTCTACTTCACAATAAGGGGTCTGAAATCAAGGGTAAAACATGTGATTCTTGTTCTAGCAGAACTTGTGTGTGAACTACCTGCATTTTGCAAACAGTTAGTTCAGTTTTGATGAGAAAACAAGAAAGATAAGTACATTTTGCGTATATGATCTAACCATTTCTTTTACTTCTGATATTCTATCGAACAAAAATATTAAGGTGTATTTTACCTGTTCTTGAAGCTTTGGAAAAACTATTTTTTTTCGATTGATTGCTTGAAGGATTGCGTACCTTGGTGCCTGGGAAGTCTTGTAGAGTTGCTGGATCTTGTAGTATTCCTGCTCTGGGAGATCTCAGTGTCTCCTACTATAGAAATTTTGACTATCCTACGCTTGATTTCATATTTGAAGGAGAGAGCTGTGACTATTCCTCATTTCGGAGAGATCTCCATATCCCTTTGGTATGGGGAATGTCCATAACTCTTGGTTTGATTGAATTCTGTTATCTCCTTATTTGGCGGAGTTTAGATAGATTATCGATTCATACTGGTTTAAAACATATCTTGAATTGGCGAAGTTTGTGTAAAGATTGATTATTGATTTGTGCCAATTTTGTAAATGGATCTCCTGACTTGGCAGAGTTTTTTTTTTTTGTTTGTAAAGATTGATTATCGATTCTTGCAAGTTTTGTAAATGGATCTCCTGACTTGGCAGAGTTTTTTTTTTTTGTTTGTAAAGATTGATTATCGATTCTTGCAAGTTTTGTAAATGGATCTCCTGACTTGGTGGAGTTTTTGTAAAGATTGATTATCAATTTGTGCTGGTTTTGTTAAGTATTTTTGTATCTCAAAAGTTGGGTTTGCATTATCCCCATAGACTGATGATTTGTTTAAGTTGTATAGTGTTATATTGAGTGATGCTAGAGAGCATACCCTTTCAGAGACACTATATCTTTAGGTTATGTTTATTCTTTTCAGGAAAGAGTTTTGGAGAATTATTGTTTATCGATTCGTGCAGATTTTTATTGAGATTCTCTGCAATCTTCCCTATCATTATGCTAGTTGCAGATTTTTCAGTTGTTTTGAAAAGGGAAGCTTTGCACTGTCCTAATGTTTTGACAATATTATCTAGTGTTCTATAGAGTAATGCTAAGAAGCATACTCCTTTCGAGATACGCTACATTTGATAATAACGATAATAACGAGGTTTTTGATAATGCTGTAATGTATTGATTAGGGGTGTGCGGCGGATCGAAACCAATAAAATTGGTTGATCCGCAACCGATCCAATGTTTGATTGGTTGCTAAAACTCTCATCCATTTCGATCCGCGGCTTCATCCCATCCAATCCCATCGAAACCAAGTGGCAATGGATTGGATCGGGTCGGTTTCTTCGGTTTAGGGTTTCAATTATCGATTTTTGTCACAAATGATTACAAAAAAAACCAGTGATATTTACACAATAAAACAAGAACAATGTATGTAACATTTTAAAAAAATTATATTACAAAAAAATATAAAATCAGTTGTTTCATTTATAAACTATGATCGAAGCCCTAATTTTTCCTCAAAAAAATTAAATTAGTTTTTTCATTAACCTAGATCTTAGATCTGTGATGAGAAGAAGAAGAAGAAAAAGAAGAAGAAGAAGAGAACATTTGAACATGTCGATTTGAGATTATTTGCCGCGATTTTAGTGGAGTTGTGGATCTTCTATCTTTTGGTGGAGTTCTGGATGACCAGACCATAAAGGAGATTGCATTAGGAGAGTAGATCAAGAGAAGAATCAATAGTGGGGGAGGCTATCAGGGGATGAATCAGTGCGGTATTGGAGATCAGGAGAAAAACGATGGCCAATGGGAGATGGGTTTGGTGCTTTGGTTGCTATGTTGCTAGAGATTAGGTTTTCAGACCTTTAGGTTTAGGTTTAGTATTTTATAGTTAGGGGTTTTACTATTTTACCCGGAACTTTTTATTAAATTATTGAAATATCTTTATAAAATATAGTGTATTAGAGTAGAAACAAGGATTCAAATCGGTTCGGTTGCTCAATGGTTTCACCAGGGACGATCAGCCAACCGATCCACCAACATTGGTTTTCAAAAAAATGACAACTGATCCAAACCCGATCTTGAAATGGTTCGGTTTTGATAAAAAATCTTTGGTTGGATTGGGTCGGTTTCATTGGTTCGGCCTTAAAATGCATAACCCTAGATTGATTGTGCTACATCTTTGAGTGATTGAATTGAAAGAGTTTAAGAGCTTTGAATATACCTGAATGCTTTTTGGATTTTGATCGAGATTTGAGTAGCGTTTTGTTACGGTTTTTCTCTTTTTCTCACTTCGATAGGTCTAAAATTCTCACCAATGTTTTGTTAGCAGCCTCCACTGCCCCATTCATCTGTGGCCGATGTGGAGAGAAATTATGGTGCTGAATTTTGTATTTATCCAACAAGCGTCGCACCTCAGTACCAATGAAATTAGACCCATTGTCAGAAATTATCTCATGTGGAACCCCATACCTACAGATGATTTGATTCTGTATAAACCTCGCTGTGGGTCCCGACTTAATGCTCTTGCAGGAGATCGCCTCCGCCCACTTGGTGAAGTAGCCAATTACAACAATGACAAATGTGTGACCATTAGATGCTGATGGGTTTACTTTACCGACCACGTCGATTCCCCAAGTCGAAAAAGGCCATGGAGACGACAGAGTATTCAAATTGGACGGAGGTACATGCATCAGATCTACATGCATCTGACATTCTTGACATCTCCTCACATATTTGATGCTGTCACTTACCATTGTTCGCCAATAGTATCCTTACATAGCCAGCATCTGGCCGCTCATGTGTGGACCACATACCCCGAAATGGACCTCTTCCAGGATTTTGCTTGCTTCGGTCCCATCCACACATCCCAGGAGTGTCCCGTCGAGAGATTTCTTAAAAAGGTGACCGCCACATATGGTAAACTGGGCTGCCCATTCTCTGATAGATCTCCTATCTCTCTTCGTAGCACCCTCGGGGTATTCCTGACTTTCCAGATATTGCCTTATATCCACGTACCATGTTACTTCGTCAATTTCCTCCTCTTGCTCACATAACTGGTAGCCATAAGCATGCTCGTCCCTCTGGATCACCTCGATGGGGCGAACAGTTGCTCCGTCTGGAATTGTTAGCCACGAGGTAAGCACTGGTAGTGCGTTCGCGCAAAGATTCTTATTTATGTAGATGTGGTGAAACTCGATTTAGTCGAATTTTTTGACCATCTTGGTGAGGTACTCATGGTAAGGACCAACTTTTCGTCCTTCAATTTCCACTCTCCTTGAATCTATGATTAGGAGTGAATCGCCATATACTACCACCTTTTAAACTGAGATGGCTAGGGCTGCTTTTAAGCCCAGCGATGAAGGTCTCATATTCCGCGATATTATTAGTACATTCGAACCCCAACCGTATCGCGATTGGCGTCCTCACTCCATCAAGAGATTCTAGGATGGCCCCTATCCCTCGGCCGATCTTGTTATGTGCTCCATCAAAGTACATTTTTCATGGTGCCTCTCCTTCATCCTCTTCTTGCTCGGTGGTTGAGATGTATTCATCTAGGAACTCCATTTCCTCAGTTTCGCCTCCCGGGACGGGATGTGCTGCAAGGTGATCTGCTATCGCTCGGCCCTTGACTGATTTTTGAGTGACATAGGTGATGTCAAACTCTGATAACAACAGTTGCCACCTCGCTGTTCTTCCCGACAGAGCGGGTTTCTCAAACAAGTATTTTATCGGATCCATCTTAGAGAGCAATTGTATGGGGTGTGACAGCATGTAGTGCCTCAGCCTTTTGGTAGCCCATACTAGAGCGAAGCACGTCTTTTCCACTGGTGGTTTCAGAATCAGCCCCCGCTCTTAGCAACTGCCTTTGATTCTACATAGCCGTTACGAGTGCCATTCTGTATGCATCTGCGGTCATCCGCTTCTTCATTGGTGCCTTAGTCAGTGGGATCTTTTTCTGTGTTTTTTCAGTTGAGCTTTCTTCCCCAGAATCTTCATTGATGAACTTTTTCACCGTATCTCCTGTTAGTCTTGAGCGGACTAGGAGATGAGGCCTGAGTGTTGGTTTATCACTGATTATATTGACCTGTGGTATGCTTATGCTAGCTCTTTGTTGCTCTGGCATCATAGCTTCCTGCCCAAGGACGCACCCGTATCTTTCTCTTCATCCTCGCCCCCAAATACTTCTCAAGCCCTTCTAGTAAAGAATCGTCAACTGGCTCTTCCTCTCTTGCCCTTTGGAATCAGTGTTTGCACTATTGGACACAGCCTTGGTCACCTTTCCTTGTATGGACCTTTGTGCGCCTTTACGGACAAACTAGTCTTGAAACCTTGGCTGTTTTATCCAATCAATAGAAGGTGCGGCATGGAATTCACCCCTGCCACTGGCCTGGGCTTTCTTCCCCTCTTCGATACTACTCTGTTGGCTGAAAGTTCCCTTATAAGCCGCTGTTCGGCTTTCAAACGTCTTCGTTCTACCCTGTTGGCTTTTCCCCAGCCCCATGCCTGGAAAATACCTCTGCTTTCTCATGAGGTAGGCAATCTTGCGATTCCTGTGGTCAAATCTGCTCGGGAGTTTTTCATGAGGTGCGGGCTTTACCTGGAGCAAGCTTATGGCTTCCTCTGCAAAGTTACACAATGGTTTGTCTGGTTCTATCATTGGCACGATATTCTTCCCCTTTACATTGGCTATCTCTTCGGCCTCATCGGCATCTCCATAAATTACCACTATTCTTCCTTGATATGGGAATTTTACCTTTTGGCGGACCGTGGATGCCACAACGTTATGTTGGTGCAACCACTGCCGCCCCAGTAACAAATTAAAATTTGCATTGATGTCCATTACTAGGAACTGGGACTCCATATGCACCCATCCAGTTTGAACTCTTGTGATGAATTCTCCCATTGCTGTTCTTTTCCCATTATCAAAATCCTTGACCATTCTGGTCGTTCCTTCTTGGAATGCCATGTCATCATCATTTAGACCCATAAGGCATGCCACTTGCAAAGTGCAGATGTTGACACCAGAGCCGTTATCAATCGGAACTAAGGGGATGATCAGATGCCCCCAGCCCACTGTAATGTTCAGCGCCCTGTTATGCTTTTGCCCTTCTGACATGAAGTTTTCATCCGTAAAAGATACGGCTGAGATCTTTCTGACTTGCACTACAGTCGCCACTAACTCATCTGGTGTAATTTTGGTAGAGACCTGTATAGAATCCAGAGCCGAAAGTAGTGCCTCTTTGTGCTTGGTCGAGGCTTCAAGCAATCCCCAGACTGAGACATTTGCTTTCGTTCTTCGTAGCTGCTCCACTACCAACTCATCTTCTGATTTCTGCTCTCTTACCCTTTGCTCTGGAAAATGAATGAGCAGAGGTCGTATTACATCTGCTGGCTGGTCCGTCCTTAAGTGGGCGGGCTTGTAAGTCTTTCCCATCCTGGTCTGATGTTGTACCTCTCGACATTCATTATCTGCGACCTCCTCCGCCTGGATTGGGTCGGACCATGACTGGGATGATGACTTCGGAGTTATCCATTCTCGAGGGTTGATTGTAGTAACACTGCAGCTGCCAACGGATGAAGGACTTTTCCTTCGGGAAGGGTTAATCAGGATCGGCGCCTGCCTTGCCTTGTTGACTATGATGAGCAGCCCACTAGGCTGTGGTGGCCCGATCACCACTGGAGTTCTCTTTGCTTTGTAAGTTACTGTGAAAAGTGGCTCCTTGTTTGGCTGTGACAGTGTCTGCTCCTCTGCCTCTATGATCTCACCTTCCAGTGCCCTTACCATTTCTTTTGTCTGCACCGGCCACAACCTTTCCAACTCTTTCTTCTTGGCCTTAATTACCAACTCATCCAGATTAAGTGACACTTGGCTTGATTCACAAATGTGGTAGGTACTGGTGCCCGGTTGGGGTGTTCCTTGTGTGGTTATCGATCTTGGTGACTCCACCTTCCTTACCTTCCAAATCGGATCTTTTGATCCACCAGTGTCAACATAGTTCATATGTTGCTACCCCTCTAGTTGGTTTACTGGGAGAGGGTTAGTGTTGACGTTAGCCCGGGCCTATATCTGCACTCACGGTAGGTTAATCCTCCCTTCTTTAAGAAGATCCTGGATTTTGTGGCGTAACGCCAAACATTTATCTGTTGTGTATCTAGGACCTTGATGGTACTCACAATGTTCATCAGGGTGGTACCAAGGTGGTAACGGGTTTGGTGGCGCTGATGGCCTCCTTAATGTTACTAACCCTTCCTTTAGCAGCATTGGCAAAAGCATACTTAGCGTATAATTCTGCAGAGAACTCTCTTCCAGGCCGGGCGTTCTGATTCCGCCTGTTCTGCTGATTACCTTTGCCTTATGGATTCCCTTGAACCTGGTTATTTTTTGGTACTTGCTGATTCCCTTGAACCTGCCTGTTATCCGGCACTTTCAAGTCAACTGTCTTCTATCCCGGCCCCCGGGCATTCTGCTGGTTAGTAATGTAATTAACATGCTCTTTTTCATTTTTCTAACCCTTTGTATCCGTGCTCGATGCCAGCAAGGTCGAAAGGGAAGTGGTTTTCAGAAAATCCTCTACTTGAGTGGCTACTTATATGAACTTGTCCATCTTCCTGTGAGTAACACCGCTGAAGGGTACTTAGTATCCTGGCCTCATATTCTTTCTTATGATCGCAATCTGCTCTTCTTCGATTGGTTGCTCGACCATTTTTTAGACCTTGAGCCTCCACCTGGCTATAAAGTTGGTAAAAGATTCATTCGGTCCTTGCTGCCACTACACCAAAAAGCCAAATAGCCACGGTTTTGAACCGTTGCTAATGGAATTTGCCACGGTTTTGAGCCGTGGCAAAAATTAGCGTGGTTGATTTTTTGCCACGGTCGAAATGTGTGGCTAATCTGTTTTGCAACGGCTCTAAACCACACCTAAGTCCGTGTAGCTTCGTCATTTACCACGGTTAATGAGTTGTTGCTAATACATTTTGCAATGGTTAAAAACTGTTGCTAACTTTCATTTAACAACGGTTCATAAACGTGGCGATTCGTTTAATCAGCAACGGCGTAAAACCGTTGCTAGTTTGTCTACTTACAACGCTTTAAAACCGTGGCAAAATTGTGCATTTCCATTCTAACACCCGTTGCACAATTTACCCTTTTCACATGCTTGCAACGGTTTTTAGCCGTGGTTAATTTTTTTAGTGTGAAAAAAATATATTTAATTTTTTATGTAACCACCAACTATAAAAAAATAATTAATTTTTTATACGCAATCCCATATAAGAGTGTTAGGAAGCAGAACAAACAAATAACTACAAATAATACCCATTCACAACTCGGATGGTAAATAAGTTTTTGCTATTGCTGGCAAACTTGCACTAATCATCTTCTCCTACTGAATGTATATATATATATATATATCAAAGGAGAGGAGATGAAATTAAGTGTTAAGTAAAAATAGAAAGTTCGCGTGTTTAGTTGAAATAGATCATCAAGGGTGAGTCACCAAGCCACATGCTTAATATTACCAAGTCATCAAGACATATTACGGTGGGAATTTTAAAAGGGATGGAGAAATCATATCAGATTAAGATAGGGAAGGGAAGAGCCAACAAATTATTGGTAGTCCAGGCCATGAACTGAAAATTTCTCATCCAGACACATCAACGTACAATAGGTATGCTTGATTGAAAATAAGGACATATTCAAATGTGAATGGATAAAAAATCAGTTTGAAATTAAGTAGATATAAGCAGCGCTAGCAGTACTCAGGTTACTAATTGTGATCTGAGCCAAACTGAAAATACCAATGTGTCATTCTTGTTATAGAATTGGTCTATATCAAAACAGTAGATGACAACTGATCAAAAGTGAAGATATATAGGAGGGTTCATTAGACAACCCTGATGTGGTATTTTACAAGTTCTATTGTAAGGTACAACATTTTCATCCCATTTTTCTAGATAAACTATAAAACATGGTCTATTAAGACATTCACAAAGACAAGAACTCATACCTGGGAAGTGACGTGGGAAGAAAAGCCTTAATACAACTACAATGAAGGCAATCCATTTTCCAAGCTCTCCTCTGTGAACCAAAGTAAACAAATTTAGATGGTGCGTAAAGTAAAACAAGTATCAAAGCAAAGAAATATAAATGGTATAGATATAATAATTAATCACCTTAATACACTGAATATTCCTGCGGGAAGGCTGAAGAAAATGTAAGGGACTAAAAGGGAAGTCAGCATGTTGGTCTTCCAGTTAGTTCGGTCCAGGATCAACAAATAGCTGCAGCAAGCAAATGTATCAAAATTAAATATATGTAGTGAAGCATTATGAAATTTTCAAAATGTGAATGTCCAATAATAACAAATAGACAGGAGATAGTATGATATAAACTGCATTGCTCATGCTAACTCATTGATGCATGGATCTAGGACATTCATAGCTTCTAAACAAATCTACAAACAGACGAAGGGTAAAACATAAATGTCATAATCAAACTAAAAAGCATTCATATGTGATTGAGCATTCGTGTATTGTATGAATGGCAAGAGCCATGATTGTGTACAAGATAAAACCCATTCATGATCAGAAGGTCCAACGACAAACATAAGAGAAGTGCGATAAATAATCAAAATAGAAAATAGAGTAAACCTAGCAATCACATAATTAAAGACATCAAGATGATAATAGTGCATACATGCCCTCAAATGGTCAATCTGTTTAGAGTTATCATGACACTATTTTCATGCATTAAGACTACACATGCATAAAAAAAATGCCATATTCAACATTCATGTCTTGATGGACATGGAAAATTGAATTATTGCATTTCATCCAACAAAACTAGGAGTATGTGCATCAAGATCATGCATGCATAAAAATATCTACTTTGATGAATAAACATGAGTTTTAACAAGCTAGGCTTTCTCACATACCGAGGGACCTTTTTCAACAAAAAAAAGACATACCACGGGAGGAGAAGGCTTAATTGTATCCATGAAATGATATTACTTTGGGGCCAAATTCTGTATCGAAATAAAGCCTTGTCCGCACGAAATTACATTGTGTAAAAAAATAGCAATATAAAATCTTTTTTCTAATCAACAGTTTTTTCATATATGACTATGACGATAAATAAATAGTTAGAATGAACCATAAGTAAGTCAGCAGAATTTAATTAATGCCATTAAAAAATCATACTCTTTAACATTCAACAGGAAGCAAATCTAATCTAAACTAGTGAACTTTGTCGTATTCTTTATTTAGTAATGAGACAAAACCGTATACTAGGAGAAATATAAGGAAAGATTACAACCTAGTACAAAACTTACCTAAAATCTATAGTAAGGAACCTTGTATTACAGGGTAAAAGCCTTCATCGGATCCCATCGCTTTATCAGTGCTCAAAATTCGGAGGCAACTTTTGCTTACGCATGGTGGTTTTATTGGTTATGACGCAACAATAAAACAGCAATTGGCACTTAATTTTATTTAAAGACCTCTGATCCGTTAAAAGTAACGGCTACAAATAAAAAAAGTACAAAACAAAATAAAATTCCGGCTGTTGTTTTCTAATTGGTTCATCACCAATAACACCAACCGAATTACATTCGTATTGATGCTTTAAATGTATATAATGTATTGAAGAACAAACTTAGACATTATTGGAGCATTTGGTACTGCAAACTACCAATTCTGGTGTACCATGGTCCAGTTTAGCCTTCAGTAAAAAAGCAATAAAACAGATGGACATAACCATTTCACATCTATGAACTGTAATTTGAAATGAAACGTGTCAATCTAAGCATCTTACAAATTCAATTCTACAATATTGGTAGCACATGTAAAGTCAATCCTCACGTAAAACCAATTAAAGCAGGAATATGATGAACGAAAAATATGATGAATGAGCAGCAAATAAATTAAATATAATGAATGAAACAAAGGATAACACTGGGGCATTTCAGCAAACACCTAAAGTGTATGAACATGAACTAAGGAAAGATTTATTAACAAAGACATTTCAAATTCAAAGTTGATATCACTAGAAGATTGAGTACCTTCGTAATACTAACAGCAACCCTAAAGTTTCAACAATAAAGACTAAAAGCAATGTATCTATCAATTACAACAAAGAGTTAGTTAAAACCAGTACCCACCAAAATAGTTATCTTCTCCCTGGATCAAAATCGCACACACACACACACACTCACATTATAACAAACATTTATAAAAAAGATTACGGAAAAAACAACCCTAGACTATCGATTTGAAAAAAAAAACCCTAAACAGATTTTAAAAAGCCCTAAACAAAAATGTATTTTGAATGGGTTTACCAAATCGAAGATCACAGAGAGCGAGAAAGAGAGAGAGAGAGAGGGGGAGAGGGAGAGAAGAGAGAGAGAGTTTGTGTGCAGTCAAAAAACCTTCTCTGTACTTGGTGGTTGCAGCCGACGGTGGTGGTGGCTAGTTTTGTGTTGCAGTGGCTATGAAGTAGAGATGAAAATAGTGGTGAAAAGGAACAACGGAGAAAGCGAAAATGAAAGAGTGAGAGCTCGGGAAAACAAACAGGAGAGGAGAATCATGAATAAAAAGAAAATTCTTCATCGTGGTTAGTTGTCCTGGAGGTAGGGGCGTGGGCTTCTGTGCTCACATAGTGTAAACGTGGGCCGCATTTTACTTATTTTTCTTTAATTACATTCCGACTCTGCAACAGCTTACAATCGTTACAACATTCACCACGGATAATAACCATTGTTTATTAAGACTAAAGCTGTAGTAGATGCTTGCAATGGTTCTAAACCGTGGTTATTTCTGCAACGGTTCAGAACCGTGGCAAATTTTTTTTTAGAGGTGTGGCAAAATACCAATTCTGGTGTAGTGTGCATTTCTTCTAACTGACGCCTAGTCACTTTTCCATCCATACCATAGGTGCAGTATCAGACAAAAACATCTCCGAGCAAGGTCCAAGTGGGGTATTTTGTCCTGTCAAGTTCTACTATCCAGTCTAGGGCAAACCCTGTCAAACTCCTCGAGAACAGATGAGCTATCAGGTCATCGCTCAACCGCAAGGGTTTAATGCAATTTATATACATCATGGTATGGGCTTTTGGTGACCCCACCCCATCATACTTGCTCATATCAGGGAACACAAATCCCATGGGCAGCTCATCTTTTGGAGCCTGGTACCAGGCATTCAAATCAAAGGTTGTCATTGAGTTTCCTTCCAGGCACTGAAGCCTGGTTATAATCTCCTGCTAAAGAGGGTCATTGTCCTTTTTGACCTTCCGGTATGACTCTTCATGCTGTTGGTAGTCGTACTCATCATCAGACTAGCAGCTTTTGGGTAAAACCAATGTTTTCCTTGGGACGACAGCCACTAAAGGCTTCTGGGGGGTGTCAATGACTTCATAGATCGGATAAGATCGTACCGGCTCTTGGAAGTGTGTCCGGGCCACTTCCCCATCCTTGTGCACTACAGACGAGATTTGCCCTTTATCTTTGCCTTCTAGTTCTGAAGGTGCTAGGAGTGTTTGCTTTCCATGTCCTGCCGACCCGAATCACTCTGTTAACATGGATTCCATCATCGTTTTTATATCCTCCTCCCTTTCTTTCTCAAAGCACACTCTCATCATTTTTTCCATTTCTGACACTGAATCACCGTTGCATTTTTGCTCTGCTATTATCTCTCTCCTGACTAACTGCTGGTTTTGTCTGACTCACGTAGACTAAAAAGGTTGCCCCGTACTGCAGTTCAGACCTTGCCTACCCTATTTGACTGTTAACTGCCTAGTATAAGCAGACTTCTTGGCTCTTGAAAATACACTCGGGACTGCAACTTCTTGTGGTTATCTGTAGCTACCTGAGATTGGCACGCAGATGGATTTTCATTAGTACCACAATAATCCTTATAGTGAGTCATGCCTTGAAATTTGTGCATCATGAATGCAATCCTTTGGGTTATCCCTGAAGATTATTTCTATCTGAACTATATGCATGCTGGGTTCAACTAGTCTCTAGACACGGGAAAGCTTGGGTCACTGTGGCAAAATATCCCTCACAACCCAAAAGCTGGTCGTTAGTACAAGGCGGAGGGTGTGGAGTTTCGGTCATTATTCCCATATGGCCCTTCCGGCAGGGACGAGACCTACCGAAACCACGGGTTTTCCTTTTCCTGATAATGGGATCAAAGAGAATATGCAGATGCAATGTAGATGAATGGGTGCGTGCAATGTGTGTGTGTGCAAAGCCCGAGAAGTGTAAGATCATAAATTCCCAATCAATGCCCTTAATCGCTTTTCAAGTTGGATTCCTGGCTATCCCTAGTGGAGTCGTTAGTCTGTGAGCCTAGAATCCGGCACTGCCCCACACTCATACTATCTATCTCCGAGGGAGAGAGAGAAAAGGGGTCTCGAATTCGTCCACGAAAAGGTGGGGAGAAGGATGACTAAAAATGTAATAATGTAAGGTGCCCCCTAAATCTACGTGACATGCGTATAAGGTTCTGGGGCAAAAATAAAACGGGTACGCCTCTCCATGCTCTGGAGGTGCGTCAAAGCACTATGACACGTGTGAAGATACCACACGTGCACAAAAGAGGTGATATGTGCGACCGCACATATACCTAAGCATACAATAGTGACACATGCATAACTATGCTCGTGCAAAAATAAAAAATTGATACGTGCAAAACTGGCACGTACACTAAACAATATCGGCGTACGAAACAGGTACGCGACAAGCGTGATGCGTGCAAGAATGGCACGTTCACCGAGGACCCTACGCGCAAAATTGGCATGTGACACAAGACTGCACGTACAAATCCGGCATGTGACGAAAGACATCCGTGCAAAATAGGCACATGACAAAGGAGCGTGCAAAACAGGCACGTGACAAAAGATCATACGTGCAAAATAGGCACGTGACGATGAATGACGTGCAAAACAGGCACGTGATTGAAGAGTAACGTGCAAAACAGGCACGTGACTAAGGACAGACGTGCAAAACAAGCATGCGACGACAGGTGACGTGTAAAACAGGCACGTGGCCGAAAAAGGGAGTACGTGTAGAACCGGCACGTGACAGAAGAGTAACGTGCAAAACAGGCACGTGACGACGATAAAACATTTTTTTTATTTTTTGAAAACTTGATTCTCTTTTATTTTGAAAAGCATGTGTCACGTGTGAGCTGCACACGTGACGAAGATGATGACCTGCACATATCCAATGTACGTGCGCAGAGATGCATGGTAATGACCCTAAAGGCCATCTAAGATCAATCTAGGAAACCTAGTCTTTGCTCAGGATTTCTAAGACCCTAACTAGGCGAATATAAGAGAGAAATCCATAATATGCTCCATATAATTGTTTTTAGATGAAAAGAATAAGTGAAAGGTTACTGGAATTTCCAAATTCCAAAAGAAGAAGATGATGTCACTCCCTTGGACTTACCCTCCTATGATGATGCAGGAAAAAAGATGAATTAATGGCAAAGAAAAATCCATTCTCTCTCTCCGCACCTCACCTAATCCTCTCTAATCTTCTCTCTTTCCCCACTACTCTTTTCCTCTCCACTCTCTGCTCTATAAATATTCCCTTAATGGGGAAGGAAAGAGTCACTCACAGCCACCTTAAAATTGAAACCCTAATTTTTCTTAGAAGAGATAAAAGAAGAGACGAAGCTCGAAGAGGAGCTGGAAGAACAAAAACTCGAGAGAGCTTTCCCTTTCGGGTAACTTTCCTTTTAAAGGAAAAAAACTAGGGTTTCCTCTTTAACTAACTGTTAGATCAGTCACACTTGGACGGTTGAGATGAAGAGGAAGAGAAAATATCTCCTTTTGGTGACCACGTGTTGTGAAAGGAGTGGGTGGTCTTGGTTCACATGGATCAAGTGAGTTTTGTGAGAGAGAAGAAAAACAAAAGAGGAAATATCCCCTCTCCACAAATGAGAATATTCCAAGAAATCCATCAAGATGAGGACATGTGTCTCTCTTATTTAAAACCAAAGATCCCTTTTTTCACCATAGAGGAGGATCACATGTCAGTCTTCTCAAAAATATTTTATTGTCTTTTTCTTTCAATCTCTACCAAAAACAAAAACAACGGTTTTGCTTTAAAACAATGGGACACGTGTCACCACACAGGAGAGATCGACCTTCCAAGGGCTGATCCCAATAATGTGGTGACAAGTGTCACCTATTTATTACATAAAGCACATTTTTTCCTATAATTTCTTTTTCTCTTTTTTTTTTTAAAAATAACAAGACACGTGTCACCATATTAGGGAGATCGACCTTCCAAGGGTCGATCCCATTGATATAGTGACATATGTCACTTATTTATAAAAACATAAAACTTTTTCATTCTTTTAAAAGAAAATAGGGCAGGTGTCACCACATTATGATGTCGGCCTTCCAAGGGCCGATCCTGTCACCTATTCACAAAAACATATAACCATTTTTTTTTATTTTGAAAAGTTCAAAACAAGGAAATGTAACACATGTCGCCTAGAAGGAGATCGACCCTCTAAGGGCCGATTCCAAGACTTTGGTGACACATATCACCAACCATTTTCAAATACCCTTTGCTTTTAGTATTTTACAAAAAGGTCCTTTTTGAAAATTCTAAAAAAGTCTAAGTCTAGAATGATACTTTTTTGCATCAAAAGGGATCCCACAAGCCAAAGATGGTTCTGTGTTCAGGTGTTTGCAAATTTGGTTCCGGTTCTAGGTGTTTAAAAAATTGGTTTCGGTTCCAGGTATTTGCAAAATTGGTTCCGATTCCAGGTATTTGAGATTGAATGAACAAATCTCCCTCGGTCTTAGGGAGTACCATTTAGTTAATCGGGTGAGGAATTGGTCTGAATTCCCTCATGCTCAGTCGATGTTGATCTGAAATTTCTCACAATTACAGGTTGACAGTACCCAAAGCGGGTGCGAAAATTGGGTGTCTACAGTCATTAACCTATGTTTTGATTGTACCTACTGAGCTTTGCTCACCCTACGTTTTTGCCCCCTAAAGGAACAAGAAGAAGAACTCGAAATAGTACCAAAAGTCTTGAGAAGAAACCGAAGATCTAGAAGTACGTATCATTCCGAGAACTTAGAAAGAAGATGACTAGTGATAGATCACGTAGGATTGGGTTTTGTTTAATTATATGCCTTGATGACAATGATTTGGTTTGGTTTTGATTAGTTAGTTTTGATTTAATTTGTATCATTCAATGATGCCTGATGAATATTTGAGACATGGTTGAATAACATGATAGTTTGAATGGTTTGATTTTAATAACATGTGAATGAGTTTTAAATGTTTTCTTTAAAATACATGTGTTTAAATAATGTTCTGCCTTCTCTAATGTTTTAATTAGACTCTTAAGTATAAATCTAGGAAGTTTCACCTTAATCCAAGTCTAGAAATATAACTTTCCATATACCTTTAGTTGGACCTTGCATGCTGGAAAATCCTGAATTCCTACATTGGTCTTAGTTGAGCACAATTTTTGGGTAAAACCGTATAGGCTTAGCTTCGGGTCAAAACATAGAAGTTTAGTTGTTTCTGTCTAGTTTCCAGATAAGCTAACCCCACTTCAATCCAAATTTTTGTTAGGAAGTAATGGCCTGATCTTCGCCACTGACGCAAAACTCTCACATCAACTATTTTCTAATAGTTTTGTTCTTAACCTTTAGTTTTGAGAAAAGTGTTGTAAACATAAGTAGGGTATTTAGATGTGACTAAACCTAGATGCCCATTGGTTTTACATAGTGTTCAACTAGGTATTAGTTACATTTTCCTTTCACCCCAGTCATACTTTGAGCCCTGGGTCGTGGTTTCGAATCGAAAGTGGGTTGGATCATTAGAATATGGGATCCGGGTGTGACCCACCTCACCCTAAATCATCTTGTCTATCCACTTATACAACAAAGTTAGAATGTAAAGAGCTTAAATAAATTAAGTGTTCTTTGTACTGTTGTGAGAGGAAATCTTAACTTCATTTATCCCTAATGAGAATCTTAATCGTCATTAATAATTAACTGCATTATTATGGCTTAATAGAGATGGGTTTTATTCACCCTCTACTTTTTGAAGCTAGAAATACTACGTGAGTGTTCTTCACTTCCTTCTTATCTTTATGTTCATAAGCATGATATTGTGTAAAGAATATTGATGTATGAATAAAGTGGTGTAAGGAATAAAAGTGTCATTTCATGAACTCAAGCTGTTTGATAAAATGTTAAGTCCTTGTTTGTTTGACTTCTTTAAATAGTTATACCAGCTCTTAATAATGTTTTGGTTAACATGAAATGCATGTTAGAATTTGAGAATGACTTTCATAACATTGTTGTAACCATGCTTTCATCATGATTATGTGGTTATATGGACACAAGGGGCTGCCTTTCACGCCACCTATTTTAGAGGAATTTAGATTCCTAAAACCCTAAAACTCTTAATTAAAGATAAATACTAACTTTTAGTAATTTTCTAAAAAGTGGATAATTACTAATTTAGATAATTGTTAGTATGTCCTTTAAAATGGAAGTAAATCCAAAACCTTGGTGAAAAGGAATGAATCTATACCATTAGATTTAGGTTATCTAAAAGTTACTAAATCTTAACCATTGAAAAGATTTCCTATTTCTAAAATACTTTTAAAATAAAGATAATTATCTAGATTTTCTAATTTATCTCTAACTTTAGTAATCATTAGTAACCATTGGATGGATTAGGGTTTAATCCTAGCCATTTAAAATAAATAAAAATCTTAATATATTAGTGTTAAAATTTTCCATAAATTGGTGATTTAAATTAGTAGTTTAAATAATTAAAATAATTAGACATAAAAAGGGATTAGGATAAACATGGAAGAGGTAGACTTTTAGTAGGTTTAAAAGTTCAATAAGGAGGTGGAAGAGGAAGGGCCAAACCCTATATAAGGAGTGCAAGTCGACCTCCCTCTCCACACACAAAAATCCCACTTTAAGTTCAAAAAAAAAGAAGAAGAAACCTTAACCCTAGCTCTAGCCGATTTTTTTTTCTTTCTCTCTCTCTCTCTCTCTCTCTCTCTCTCTCTCTCTTTTCATCTTCTTCAAACCCAAGTTTGAAGAATAAAAACCTATTCAAGTTTTGGAGAAGCCTAGAGTTTTTGAAGATAAAGGAAGATTAAGTCAAAGCCTCGTGGAATTTAAATGAAAAAGGTAGGGAGAACCACCACCCTAAAACTTGTTTTTAAAATCACCCTTACTTCTTAACTGTTTATAAATTCATGTTTTACAAAAGTTATTTTTTTATAAAATATTATGTTTTTGAAAAGGTTTTTCATGCATAAAGTAGCATTATTTTAGGTTGAGTGATCATGAAAGTTGATTTAAAAGCTACCGGAAGTTAAAGTGGTAAGATGTGAGGTTTAAAAGAAACCTTGGTCTATATGACAACTGTCTTAGTGACTTGGCCTTAGTGGCGCTCCAATGAGAGGTATAATATGATATAAAATATATATCTAATCATTTGTGTCTTAGTGACCTTGTCTTAGTGACCCCGCCTTAATTGGCATCTACGCAATAGAGGATATCCGGATCTGTCAGAGTGACGGTGGTTGGTTTCCAGAATAACCTTGATGAAAAAATAGAATGGTTATTAAAATTATTATTATTAATATAATGTGAGAATGTTATGTAGCAAGAGAGCATAAAATAATACACTACTATTATACTATACTATATATATATATTTACTCCTGCCTTTGTGATATTATAGTTAAGAGATGTGTTTTTAAAAATAAAATTATTTTCTATGGCTGACACCAATGTTTTAAAAAGTCTTTTTGAAAAACGTGCATTGAGAGAACAATCTTAGATGGTTGGTTGAGTTTTGGAAAGAGGAATGTGAGGATGGTCAAAAAATATGGCCATGGTCCCCGTGGAAACAAACCTACAGGTTGGATTAATAGGATCTTTCAGTCAAGGGCCTCAAGGCAAATTGTTAAGTCCTCAAAGCTAAGAGCTATGCATTATGAACCACATTAGCTGACCAGATGATGTGGCCGCTGTTGTGTACATGACATTTCAACTAATGCTGCTAGCTGTAGTCAAGTTTTTATTCTTTTTTTTTTTTCATTAAGGCTCTTTGACTGATGCCCTTTTTCAGCCTTTTTTTTATATAAAAAGAAAAGAAAAGAAATATGGACTGACAGTTGGCCACATTAGCTGACAAGGTCATGTGTACATCAGCTGCCACATGTGTTGTAAATCTAATGTGGTTCATATAACATTACTCTCCAAATAAACAATGGAATCCCAACCCACAAGATCACCTTCATGCATGTGGACAATAATTCATGGAGAGAAAGGAATTAGTGGACCATTTTGATGTCCTATACTTTAAGACTCCATCCAAAACATAATATAAAGACTTGGTTTTACTTCTACACTTCATTTATTGCCAAATCGGCATATAAAAGCAAGGAACACTTTTAAACGCGTATACCTTTTAAGTGAAGCAGCGATATCTTCGGATGTTAGACTACCAGAGCTGTTGTTTATAGCTTCCTCAAGCTCAAGTATAAGTCGGTAACAGTCCTGCACATATTAATTCCAATTAAAAGAGATTAATGAGAATATAGAACCTGATCACAGCTTTGAGAATTGTCAAATGTTACTACTAAATTCACAGAGGATTAGTTTGTAAAATAAATAATGTAAAAAAAGAGGAGGAGAAAATCACTAAAAAAACATAATATTAATAGCAGGTAAAGAGATAAAAATGTAATATTCATTACTCGTAATCCTCATAATCCTAGATACTGATCACAACTAACACTTACCCTAAATTCAAGGTAGTGGAAAACTAAAACTCACAAAATCTTAATCCCATAATCAAAATTAGTTCCTAATATACACAATTTATAGGCAAACATAAGAAACCCGAAATAGAAACAACTAGGAAACTTGAACTTAGACAAAATAGGAAACTAACTCACAATTAGAAACTAACTAGGAGAAGAAATATAAACTACTAAAAATACTTCTAACACTCCGCCTCAAGCTGGAACATAGAGATCAAACATGTGTAGACCTTGCTTGATAAATGTGTAGACCTTCGACTGATTTGAAATACACTACCATGGATCACCATAAATGAAACACTCATCACTAGACTCTTACACCTTTAACAACACTCCTAACAATAAAACTCATCACCTTCAAGCTCCAAGAAACAACCATGGAATCTCTTACCCAAACACACAAACACACAAAGGCCATGGACACACTTGCCTCGGGCAGCGCCAACTAGTATTACTTACTGGGGCAAAAACACACGTAATAACACCCAATATTATCACTTACTGTGGCATAAATACTTACTCCTCAACTTGAGGAAGCACAAAACTGGACCACAAGATCGATGGTATTACATGAGACTTGATCCACAGCAACACTATCTGTAGGGGATGGAAGTTGTTGATGTCACTGGTATTCCTCAAACCTGTCCACTTTACACAACCCAAAATAGAAACAACTATAGGAAAACTAAACTTAGACAAAATAGGAACTAACGCACAATTAGAACTAACTATGAGAAGAAATATAAACTACTAAAACTACTTCTAACAAATGTCATTACCTGCAACTAAGGTTCATGTGTTTGAATTCTGCAGCTAAAAAGAAGAAGCTTTTGGAAATGTTTGGAAGTTGGTGCAGTGAAGTGATCAATCTCATCTCAGAAACACCAGAGCATATGATTTTAAGGAGAGACGTGTATGATCGAGACATGCTCTACTCCTGGAGCAGAG
>MVGT01003650.1:14579-45983 GCA_002174775.1 Macleaya cordata
ACGTTTTGAGGATCGAGATAGGATCCTTGTTGGTGCTGTGACGAGGTCCTTAGCGAGGGACTCCTGGTTTTGGGTTTTGACGTAGGTTTCCCTCTCTTCGTTCACAGTGGGTGTTTTGCTACTGTTTATGGCTCGGTTGTGAGCCTTATGTTACTTTGTTTACATGAATACAACTCCTACTTTATCCTTCTCGCTATATATATATATATTTTGACAGGAAACAACAAACGTAACTATATATCATATCACAATTATATCCATGTTAAGTGAGAATTTTGAATGTCATAGTTATTTGCAGGTTCCTCTTGGTCCTACATCGTTGGGATTTTAGTTGAGTTGAAAAAAAAATGGGAGGCAAATTTTTAGTGCATACCTTTTGTTTAAAATTTGCTTCCGCTGCGTATTTCTTGTATGCACTGTGTCTATTAGGTGACGAAAGGTCCAGTTTACAGGGGAGACTCTGCCGGATTTGAGTCTCGTTGTAGACTGATGGTAATGTCCCTTATATTTGGGGTACGGGGCGTTACATACAAAGAACATGTCCATGTGCCATGGTAGTGAGAAATTGAAATCAACAACTATGTAACACAAGGATTAAGTAGTTCGATATTCACACGCAGACTTGAAGTCATTTCAAATGGCTTGGGTAAGTTTTGAGAGAACTATTCTTATTTATTGTTGCTGTTTATTAACTTTTCTATTAATTGTCTTCATCTTCAAATGGCTTCTGTTCAATTTCTAAATCTGGATTATATTGATTTCATTTATCTAATGTGTGTCTGTTGTTTGCTGTCATCTCTCCTAGAATGAGAATTGGTTTTATGGAAATTGAAGGACTGGGAGTGCACTCAGAAGACAAATATGTATGTAGTAACTGGCTTTGACAATTATAGGAGATCACTTAGGTTTATCTTGTTCATTAGAGATCAAGAGAAATTGAACATTTTGTAGAAATTAAATATATTTTTTTTCTAGTGGAAATGAATTAGCATTGTTTTTATCCGGTATTATTCTTGTTTCTTTGTTTTGTTTATTTATGTTTCGAATTAGAAGTTGTAGTGATTGTCATTTTTATTGGGTTGGTCTGTGAGTAGCTTTAAATGTATGGAAGGGGAGCTTATTGCAGGTGCAGGGAATCTTAGAAAGGGCCAAATATTAATTTTTTTTAAAAACAAAAAATTAGAAAATTTGTCACGGTTATAAACGTGACAAATTTATGACATGTGTTAATTTGTCACGATTATATGTGTAATTGCGATTATAAATGTTACATTTTTGAGAAAATGTCACATTTTCTTTGCTAAGTAATCATTACAATTTATATTTGTGACGTTTGTAATCGTGACAAATGTGACAAATCATGTGTTACAAATTAATGACGCCAAAATTATAACGCATATAAGCGTGACAAAAAATTTTAGTCACATTTATAAACGTGACAAAAATGCTGTTTTGGTGTAGTGATTGCAATTGATCCAACTAAGCAAATATAAGAGGGAAATCCATAATATGCTCCATATAATTAGCTTTAGATGAGAAGAATAAGTGAGATGTTACAGAAACTTCAAAATTCTATAGGAAGAAGATGAGGTCACTCCCTTGGACTCATCCCACTATGATGACGCAGTAAAGAAGATGGCCAGAAGAATCCACACTCTCTCTCTCCTCACCTAACCTAATCTTCTCTCTTACCTCACTAATCTTTTCCTGGAACCCTAATTTGCTTGGAAGAAAGAAAAGAAGAGTGTTGGAGGCAAAAAAAAAACCAAAAAAGATTTGAGAACCAGAGAACCAGAGAGATGAAAAGAGAGTGTAGAAAGACCAAGAGTGTAGACAAGCCAATAGAGAGTTTCCTTTTCGGGTAACTTTCTTTTTAAAGGAAAAACTAGGGTTTCCTCTCTAGTTAACCGCTATATCAACCACACTTGGACGGTTGAGATGAAGAAGAATAAAAATATCTTCTCTTAGTGGCTAGGTGTTGTGCAAAGAGTGGGTAGACTAGGTTCACACAGATTGAGTGAATTTTGTGAGAGAAAAGAAAAACAAAAAGAGAGAACATCCCCCTCCACAAAATGAGAATATTCCAAAAAGTTCGTCAAGATGGGGACACGTGTCTCTCTTGGCTTTCAAAACACTCCAGACTGAAGAGACTGTGTGTTTCCTTATAGGAAAATCGGCCCTCCAAGGGCCGACCCTAATCATGTGGTGACACCTGTCACTTAATTATTCAAAAATAAATATTATTTTTCAAACTGTACCTAAAATAGAAAACTAGTTTCTTTTTCTTTTAAAACAAGTGGGATATATGTCACCATAGAGGGAGTTCGTCCTTCCAAGGGCCGATCCCACTAATGGGGTGACATGTGTCACCTAATCACAAAAATACAAAACATATTTTTTTTTCATAAAACACTCTTTTCCTTCATAAAACATACTTTTTATATTACAAACATTTTTTTGTCTGATAATCCTTTTTCTTTAAAACAAACAAAACAAAAAGAAAATGGACACATGTCACCATTTTGTAGAGATTGGCCTTACATGGGCTGATCCCTATAAGAGCATCCACACTGCAGGGTATAAATAGAAAATTTGGTAAAAAATGAATCCACAATGGGTTGTCTAAAAGTGTATAAATACACTAGCAGGAGAGAGAGTTGTGTAATAATACACAATATGTAAAAAGATTTACAAATTTAGACAGGCGGATTTTGAAAGCCCGCTAATCATCAGGCGATGTTTGAGAACCCGCTTGAAATGGGGCGCAGTTTGAAAGACCGCTTGAAATGGGGCGTGGTTTGAAAGGTAGCTTGAAAGAGAAACTTTTTAAAAAATATTAAAAAAAAAATTTGATTAATGTGTTGGGCGGACTCCGCCCAACATAACCATTAATAGAATTTGTGCTGGGCGGACTCTCAAAGTCCGCCCAGCACAAATATTAAAATGTATTTTTTTTTTAACTTTTCTTTTTGTTATTTTTTAGTAATTTTTTTTTACAAATACACAAACACTACAAATTATGCATTGTGAATTCAATAATATATTTATATCATATTGTGTATTTTTAGCATTTACACAACCATTTTACACAATGACGACTGTGGATGCTCTAAGTGGTGTCAAGTGTCACCCCAAAAACAGCTTTTATTCTTTTTCTACTTTCCCCTCTTTTTTTTTTTTTTAACTTCTTTTTTCAAAAAGGATAAAATAGACATGTGTCATCTTGTTAGGGGTATTTCAGCCATTCGATTATTTCACATGGGTATATTTGTACTTTTACAGATCTAAAACTCTTTTTTCGTTCTTCCCTCTTTTATTTTCATTTTCCCTCTTTTTTCGTTCTCCCTCTCTTCATTTCTCTCTCACAGAAACAGTACAGTTGCAGACCCTTACTCGACGCCTCTTGTTCTGTCTTCTCCCACTGAAGACGCCTCTATCTCTTAGAGACAGTAACGCTATCAACGATAACTGTAAGTATCACTAACATCTCTTTCTTCATCGATTTTTCTCACCTTAAATCTCTCTATCTCTCTCTCAGCCCCAATCTTCCTCTTTAGGGCTCTAAAAAAACCTCAACCTCTAAATCTGAGAACAACTGATTGTGAAGTAGTAATGAGTTTAAATTAGGTTTTTCTGTTTTGTAAACACTACTAGGAACCCTATGTTAACACTTCAGTATTCCTCAAACCCTAATTCTCCCTTTTTTGTGTGTACCTCTTGACTTTATCGCTTCAATTTTATTACCGCTATCATCTGAAAACGCTCAAGTCGATTTCAGTTTGGGGCTTTTTTTAATGACTTTATTTTATGTTTCATTTTGATTTTGGTTTCTTATTTTGTCTCACTTATTAATCTGGTCTCATAAGTAACAGAGATGGAAACCCTAACCGTACAAGATTGGTGGTGGCTACCGTGGATCGAGTCTCCATTTTGGGAGGTAAGGGAATCTTAGTTCATCTCTCTCTCTCCCCTTGCTTGATTAAGTTAATTTTCTTAGATTTTTCTATTTTTATGATTTTTATCTTAACTCGGCTAGGAGAATTTAGGGTTCTTTTTTTATTTATTTTTTATTTTCGTATCTAATTGTTACAGGGTTTAGTTGGTTGTTTTGGGGACAAGATTCTTTGATTTTTTTTCAAAGTCTTTATCTGTAGGTATTGATATATTGCCAGTTTGGGGTGTTTTAATGTCCACTTGCTCTGTTCAACCAGGGGTAACCGCCATGGAACTAACTCCCTTATGCTTGCAACATTGGAAATTTTTTCTTTGCTGGTGCCGGAATATTCTTCCAGTCTATAGATGCTGCGGTATTTTTATGTTCACGTGTTTCGAATATTCCAATAGTGAGTCATGTTCTCCCATGTGATGTCCACAAATGATGTGCTTACATTGGGGTGAGAACTATAGGTAAGGTTGTTGGTTAATGTCTTCATCTTTGTCATAATTCCGTTTCCTGGTGAAATATATGGATCTGCTATTACAAATTTTATATTTCAAATGATCACAAGGTTTCATCTCTATGCTTGGACATAGAGTTAAAGGGACAAAAGACTCATCTGTGTGAGGATTATGCTTGGGCAGATTGCATGTCATTGCCATTCACTTAAAATGTGAGTTGCAAATTATTATAGGCTTTATAGCCAACTAGCTAGAATTCGCTAAAATACATATTTAAAAAGGTTTATTAGGTTATGTTTCGTTTACATACTTATCAGTTATCACTAGTTTCTTTACTTATTTTATTTTTGGGCTTATGAAAGGTGATCATTGAAACTTTAAGGACAACAAACATCTTTAATGAGGTCTGGAGAAAAGCTCTTAAAGATGTACAAATCATAGGTAATAAAAATATTAATAAATGCATGCAGGTCTTTGGTGAATTATAGATACTCATTATAATCATCTCTTTATCTCTTTTGCAAAATTATTTAATATATTTATAACCATGATTTACACAAAGAGGTTCTTATTTAATTAATTTGTAGGTTATTTGTTCCAAGGGCTTGGTGTGTCTGGGCTTCCATTAATTCTGTTCGCATGGATGAAGAGAATTATGAGAACCCTTATCAATTTGATCCATGGAGGTGGTGGCAGGTGCGTTTCTATTATGTAATTACTGAAAGTAGTAACCATATGATGCACGTTACTATAATTACTTTGGCAATCTAAGGTGGTTTTCCTTAATTTTTAGGCATTTGAACTTCATATTAGTTATGAATCCAGTCATAGAAATTGACCACTAAACTTCAAATTATGCTCTATCAATTGACAAGTATTTGTTTTCCGATGACATGAATGTTGCATGTTCTTTTTGTTGTTTAGGGGTGGGGGGACCTATAGCCTTGCACTTTAGTAAGTGTTTACTAGGTATGCACCCTCTCACACTCTTTTGTTCTGTTAGAGTTTGGGTTAGTAGGTTGTATTTTATTTCATTAATGCTATAATTGTTATATGTATTTTATGATGCATTAATTGTATCCTGGTACTCAACACCAAACCATAAGTATTCTTCTCTGTGTCTTACCTTCATCTAAAAAAATAATACCCAACAAGGCAACAATGTATATTTTTTTGTTGAACTTATCCCATAGGTCAATTCCACTCTAATGTATAATTCATTAATTTATTAGGAGTTGTGCATGTGTTTTTGTGGAGTTGAGATGGAGATCAGAAGCCATGCACTCACATAAGTTGTTCTATCAGGTTATTCCTTTACTATTTATCTTGGTTTATGGGCATATATGATGTTTTGATTATTAAATAAGGACATGGAATGGTTGCAGACATGTACTCACTTGATTGTAGATTGTTCATTTGGATATATTGTTTGATGAGTACTTAGTTAAATTGCTTATTCTGATGTGTGGGGGATTCTTTTAGCAATTTGGACTGAATTGAGTTGGCTATGCAAGAACCCATTGAGGAACTGAAAATGTGACTAAATTTTGCCATTCCATTTTTTAGCTGATAGTAAAACAAAGATTAACATCTGAGAGCAGCAAGTTATGAATCTGCCTACATCTCTTAATCTCTGAACAATCCATTATTGTTATGAATTGCACAATGAAGTGAGGTTTCTTATCAAATCATGATTAGCTATTTTTAAGTAGTTGAAAGGGCTTCCTAATTTTTTCTGGTATGCTCATTCCACATTCTTATTGTCTATACACCGAGTTCCAGTAAGTGGAATTTGCTCCTTTTTTCAAATTATTAGAATGAAGATTAACCAGTTTTTTAATTAGAATAGACATTAACCAAATTCTCATTTGTTTGTAAGTTGATATGTTGCTGTATATGTTCAGCTGATAATGTGTGATTTAAGAAGTGCAAAAGTGTTGGTAAGTCTTTGATTAACTATATTTCTTTAGTCATTATGTAGTCATAGGTATAAGTTTTCATATTTGTTGCTGATGCAAACATAGAAAACCTAACATATGAAGAACATATTACAGTAATTCAGTTGAGGTATTTTTTATTAAGCTTGTTTTCAGTTAGTTGACCCCTTGAAACATGTCTTATTCTTTATTTACATATTTCCCATTCAGCTTAGCATTTTGATTGAACTACAGATGTATTTGATGCTTTTTAACTGTTGCAGATTGCTAAAGCAATGAGCCAGGGTAGAAAGCTACTCTCTGCAAGCTCAATAACTCTATTGTACTGTAATGATGTAACCTTTGGAAGGTATTTTAAAGCTCATTACTTTTCCTCATCACTGCAAATGCTTGCATCAATATCATGATGGAAGTCACTGATCAGCGCTTGTGCCATGACCATCACACAACAAATCACACACACCCATTCTCATTAACAAGTCACTGCTGTTGCATGCAGCACACTCCCGCTGCACAGGGTTGCGAACTCCTTTCAGCCATGGGTTGTTTTCTTCTTATTTACAGTAGAGAGAGAAAGGTATAGAGAACTATGAGAGAGAAGAACATTAATTGATCATCGTCTTTTTAGTTGAAGTCAAAGAGGACATTTGTTCCTAGTTTTTTACTGTCTACAATGGGTTCAAACTTTACTCTTTCTTTTACATGTGATCGACGAGTTTGAAGGGACTCAAAATTGGTATCATTTGGCTCAGGTAGGGCTCATAATCTCTGTGAACACAATGGAAACTTTTAAGTTTCAAATCTTTTCAAGTAGTTTTGTGCTTAATATTGTTTACACAAAAGGAATGTGTAATGCCATTTTTAACACTAGATAGCATTTTTCTTTTATATGTTTTGCGTGCTTTTTTTTCTTATATTTTTTTTTGAGGGTTTTTTTATTTTTTTTATTTTTTTTTTCTTATATTGTTCTTCACCATGTTGTATATCTTACCAGTTGGAGGAGACCCTCATCTTCTGTCAGCAGAGACAACAAGGATATTATCTTACGTGAGGATATAAAGAGTGCCTTTCATATATTTGGAACTATCAAGGTATTTTACAGATAATTTTCTTGACATGATATGTTTGTTGTTTCATATATTGAGTTATTGATATTTTCCTGCTATTATTTAAGCCAAATCTTTTCAATTTCTATTCTTATCTAATCTATCTGAATTTTTCTTCTATATGAATGCTTCCATCCTTGTTTCATTGGTTTCCCACATCTTGTGAATCCATGACATAGTTTTGTTAAGTAGTAAGTACTTAGATTCCTGGATGAGTAGATTTATTTGGACAGTTTAAACTAGTAACTATATATTATGAGTTTGGGTCGTTGCTATGTTATATTTCTTATCCTAAATTTTATTTTTACTAGCAATAGGTTTGCTCATTGAAACAATAGTACTAAAACACAATAGCACACATTATATGAAATACTATAAACACTTATCAAAAATTATTGCAGCTTGTTGGCCTTAATTAATTCTGTGATGATAGAAAGATCTGATGTTTCTATTGTGGAAAACTAATGCATGTCATTAATTTGCTCAAGTCTTCGGAGTTAAGCTTTGTATATCTTGGTCATGGTCAAGCCTTTTATTGTGCGACTTCATTCCTTAATACATTGTATTCTTTTTTTGTTTCTTTCTTTGTGAAGCTGATTTTGGATGCATGCATGGAAGCTAATTTTGGATGGAAGCACAGTAACCAAGAAGAAGAAGGCTATATGCCCAAGTAATTGAAAGTAAAACACTTCAAAGTATTTCTTGAAGGGAACTTATTGTTTATTGAAAACCTTCAAGTCTCTTGGATATGTGTATGGTTAAAAGTTTTTTGTTAGGATGAACTTATCATTTTTCTTTGACCTCATAGTAAGAATTGTAATAGATCACCAAAATTGTAACGATTATCTTTTAGAAAAAGTAATGTTGTAGCCTGAAGTGTCAAGCCCTATTTTCTATCATTTTTCTTTAACCTCACAGTAAGAATTTGACACTATTTTATCTCTTTGTGGTTTTCATCTATGAAGTATGTTTTGACTACAATGGGGGCAGAATCGGGTAACATACATTTTGAAGAACTAGAAGGGCCCCAAAAAGCTCGTCTGCAGCAGTGTTGGTTGATGGTGGCTTGATCATGAAGAAGAATTACTCAGCTTCCTCAGAAGTAGTAACTGGTATGATACTTTTGCTGATATGATAATTGATTGAAGTGTTTCAACTTGATTGTGTTTGCTACTGTCACATGAGAGTGTCTTTCAATTTTTTTCTTGTTACTCTTATCTTTCCATTGCTTTATTATGTTTATAGGGGATAGAAAAAGCCTTTTTGCCTTCTAGTTACTACTGTATCAATAAAATAATTGTTTGCCTCTTCTAAAAAAGAAGGGTAAATGTATCATTCAATTTTTACTTTGCAAGGCTTCTTTGAAGTTTTACCAGAACTAGACATGTTTCTTCTACACAAAACACGTGAATCTCCATTGTGTGCACTGCACGTGCATTCTGCTAGTGACCATGAAGACAATTGCTGAAAAGAATAATGAATGGGAAGATTCTCCAAGTTTCTAAATTGAAAAGTACAGATGAAGGATATATGTAGCACACCCATTTTTGTCTTTCATCCTTCCAAATGCGTTTACTTTTTCTAAATGTTGAATAACTTTGTTGTTCCTTGAAGATTGTACTTTGTATGAACTGCAACTATAGCTGATTTATCTCTTAAACTCAGGTGACCGCTGAAAGGGATTATTGGAGCTTACTTCACGGTAGTCGGGAGAAACGACGGAAGGGTAAAGACAACCATGGGAGGTGTTATTATTTTAGCTTTGTGCGATCCAGTTTAATTTTGTTTATCATCTAGAAGAAACGAATTTTTTTTTTTTATTGTAATCTTTCTAAAAGCAATATATAAGTTTGATTTGTTTTGTGTGGAGCCTTATTTATATACATATTAGGTTGCAAAGAATGTGTGGTGATGGGGTGTGGCAGCATTGGTAGAGATTACAATCAATGCATTTGAACAGAATTTGTATTGCAAGCACAGGTGCAGGGGTTCCCAAAAACGATAAAAAATTACCCTATTTTTTTTTTGAAAAGAGGATTAGTTTGTAACGGTTATAACCGTTACATAACTAAACAAACAAAATGTAGAAAATTTAACGGCTAAAAAATTAAAACAGATATTGTAACGCTTATAAGCGTTAAACTATTATCACGGTTAAAACCGTTATTATAACTTACGCAATTGGGTTTTTCAATTTGAAATGTCAAAACATAAAACATAAAAAAGCGTTACAAATGAATATTAGTAACGGTTATAAGTGTTACAGTAAAAAATTTGCAACAGTTATTAGTGTTGCAGGAATTAATAATGCCACTTTACTAACCATTATAACCGTTACCAAAAATCATTGTAACGATTATAACTGTTACAAAAAGCCTATTTTGGTGTAGTGAACGGTTATAACGGTTACAAAAAGCCTATTTTGGTGTAGTGAGGCATCGTTGCTCTCCTATGGTGATCGCGGTCATTGAACAATCTCGAGCTTTTCGCTGTGCCTACATCCTACCATATTGGGAGAGCTCTTCAACAGTCTGGACACTTATGGAGAAACCCGCCAAATTCGTGGGAGTCTTCAGATGCTTCATGTACTTGTTGTTTGTACATGTAGTGTGACCACATGACAAGTCTCGGTGCCTTGAGAGCAAATCTATAACAAATCAATAATAAGCTTTCGGGTAGTCTTAATGAGTCATGATACATGCTCTTGGGCTATTTGTATTCTAAAATACACCTTCATGGAAATGCCTTAACATGTTAGTCTTGAACTACTTGGAACGTGCATTGTGATTCGTCCTCCATACTAGTGCAGTTTGGAATAGTGAAGAGAGAGTAGAATCTTACTGTTTATCAACTTTCAAGGACCTTCTCACATTTTGTGATATCATCACTTGCACACACACTCGTTCCATTGTTCGATGGATTCTGTGGTCAATTCAACTTGTGTTTTCACTGTTTATGATTGAATATCTTCTTGAAAATAGGTTGCTTATGATACTTTAATGGACTTGTGTAAATTTTTTCATCTTGATGGTCTTGATTCATCGTATGACTCACAGTGATTGTTTCTTATATGGTTGGGATTAAATCTTGACACTTGAATTCATGTGTAGAGCATTTTTGTGAGTATATTTTTATCGAATCTTGTTGGTTTCTTTTGAAGATTTTTTGGATGATTCGATTTAGGGAGAGTTTTTTGTTGAAAACGTAGTTTCCATGATAGAATTTTTGAAAAATTTTCAGTAGTATTTGGAGAGAAAATTTACTCCGGTACATGTTTGAAAAGGTTCAACTTATGCTACTTCAAGCGTTCACTTATAATAGAGCGAATGGTTCATTTTTAACGCATGAGTTTTAGCGTCATTTGAGATTCTCTTGTTTATTTCCATAGCCTTAACCTTTTAAAAGGAACATGGATTGCCTACCCTAGGATTGGAGAACTATTATATGCAAATTTGTATGTTGTTGACACCCTTGCTTTTACTTTCATATCATTTGTCTTGGGTTAGGTTATTACAGTCACCCCAGAGGCTCTTTATGATCTGTACAAAATTAAGCTGATGACTGACCCCATTTTGTTCCCTCCTCTGAGGAATTGCATTGAAACACAGCTTTCTTTTCCCAATTAATTTTTCTTAGTCTTATCGGGTCTGGTTCATCCTAGGACTCCAAAGAAGAAGCTGGTGATGACAGTGGTGAGGAGAATGATTAGACTAGGACACTACTTGGTTTATTTATATAATCTTTCATTTTGTTCTCATCCTGCTTTGGATATTAGATTACTATGCTTGTTTACTTTGCTTAACTTATATTTATCGTTTGTAGACTTGTTATCTTTCGAATGAATGAATATGAAATGTCTTTTGATGCATATTATCTTCCCTTGCTTCAAGTTTTGCTTATTACTGCATATCTTATAACTTGTGGCATTGTCGTCCTCCCGTCTTATGCTACTCTCCTCTACCCCCTCGGGCCTTTGTCGATTTCATTACAAAAAGGGGGAGAAGTTTATAGGGGAGTTGTATAAGATAGGGGGAGTTTCAAGAAACTCAAGGTTGGTGCTTATTTCATGTATTATGATGCCTTGATGATTCTTATGTGATTTTGCAGAAGTTTTCCTTTGTTTGTTGTACTTTTATTGTTGGGGAGGTTTTTCATTTTATTGAGTCCATTGTAAGAGAATTCGTGTTGTAATGTGTCTTTTAGAAATTTTCTTATGTATGGGGTTTTGTCATAAAATTGACAAAGGGGGAGATTGAAAGGTCCCTTACGTTTGTCAATGTTCATGGTGAGACAATGAATTCAATTGTAAGTCCATGCTTGAGTTAGAGTTAAGGTTTATCCTTCGTGTAAACTCACACTTCATAAAAAATCGAAGAGAAAGCACGCCATCGTACTCAAACTCGCCATCGAAACTCAATACATGTTGGTAAGTGACCTTGATTATCATTCATAGGTGGTTAGAATGCATTAGGACTTAGCCTCATATGCTAGGATGAACTTAGAACCATTTAGAACATCTTTTAGGTCCATTCTACGCATTTCAGCAGGGTGGTATCGATACCCACAAGGTGAGTATCGATACTGGCCTGCTGGTATCGATACCGATTTAGCTAGTATCGATACTCCTTCAGTAGTATCAATACTCACTCAACTAGTATCAATACTCAGCTAGTATCGATACTAATTTTGCCAGTATCGATACTTAGGCCATTTGAGGTCAATTTCATAAATTCTGGAACTTTTTTCTTGTGCGATTTTTGGCCTAGGGTTTTATACCCTTTTGGTCTTTTGGACTAAAGACCTTAGGTTTTGCTCCTTCTCTATATATAGAGAAGAAAAGCAAACCATTTTAAGTTATGCATCTAAGAAGAAAAGAGTTATATTGCTTAGAGTGAGAAACCATTGAGAGACTCCTTGTAGTCATCTTCTCCAAATAGCTAGGGCTTCAATATCTTAAGAAAGATTGAGCTATCTTCTTCATGAGAGTTGATTTAGATCTATTCTCAGAAGGCTTTTCATTTTAGATAGATCTTGCATATCATTCTAGCATGAGAGCCACAAAGTGTTGAAGAACACCAAATCTTCAAACACCATTACAGTCACCGGTGGAGTTTCGATGAGTTCGTCAGTGGAGTTCCGGCGAGGTGCAGGCTCGTAGATTCGAGCATACAAGTACGAGGCTTGGTGGATTCCGAGTTGGAGACACATATATCATTGAAGAGGCGATTCGTGGATTCGGGTCATGGAGAAAGACCGGTCGAGTTTGCATAAGGGATTAATGTTGTCGATGTGGACGGTTGTAAGATTTTTCACAACTCTTAGTGGAAATTTCTGGACTAGGTCCCGGGGTTTTTTTCGTTAGGTTTTTTCCCGTCAACAAAAATCATTTGTGTTAAATGTTTACATGTGAATGATTTTTGTTCAAGATTGAAATATTCGATTCTCTCTTAATTCCGCATTCGAGAATCGAATAAGTCAATACTTGTTTGTTTCAATTTCTACTTATTATGAATTCATTGTGAATTAAATTTTAAATTGGTAGATATTGATTCCCCTTCTATATACATCTAGATTAGTGTTTAGTATTGTGACCTAAACCTAGGAGTAGGTGATATTTCAGATATAAGAATTGATTTTTTGGAGTTCATGGAATTACGCTGGAAAGTTTGTCGGATAAAAACAAAGGATAGAAAATCAAAACTCAAGAGTTTGAGAAATCAAGAAGAGGAAGACGAAAACTCTTTTTTTTGGGGTAATTTACATTTAGACCCTAACTTTTGACCAATTTTAATGTTTAGGCCCTAATGTTGTCCAATTCTGAATTTAGGCCCTAACATCTATTTTTCCATCTGTGTTCCGTTTTTTTCTTTTTTCTTTTCTAACTTTGTCCTCTGTCCTTAACCTGCCTACTGACATTCTGACAATAACAAAAGAAGCCACATCACTGACACAAATTAATTACCTTTTTGACATTATTTTAAACATTCATTTTTATTTATTTTCTTCACATATTATAGTACAACATCCACTTTATTCATCCAACGGCTTTTAACCTCGACCATTTTTATAAGTATTTGACGGTGTTAATGGTGGATGTCGATTATTGCGGTACCATGTAGATCATCCAACGACTCTTATCACCCCCAACTAAAAACTCTTTACAAAATACACCCCACCAACACCGTCACAACTATCTCCACTATCAGGCCAACACCACCACCTCACTGCCTCCACATCCCCTTCTTCTTCTCCGTATCCATAGCCTCATGGAAAAAAAATTCTCAGATGGGTTTCAGATTCATAATCCAGAACAAAAGAATAATTGAACAAAAAATACATGTGATTGTTTTGACTTTTGACCCTTTCATAAGAGTTTATTTTACAAATCAGAAGCTCAGGGAACCGTGCTGATGAGGAAGTCAGCCGGGTTAGTCCCTATCCGATCAAGTCCACTAGATCATTCCAGCCCATGCATTTTCAAGTTCAACCTTCGAAACCTTAAAGCAGAGCTAGTAGTACATCCTCTGTTTTTCCCATGTTTAATTTTCTATCTACTAACTACAGAAACAAAAGCTACCATCTCACTGCCTCCCCTTCTTCTTCTTCATTGGTGGCTGAAGGCCTGGATATTTTCCAGATCTGAAAAAAAATTCAGATCTGGAAGAGAAAGAGATCAGAGAGAGAGAAAAGGGCGGAGGTTGGGGAGAGAAAAAATCCGGAGGGAGAAATCTAGATGGAGAGAATAGAGAGGGAAATAGGGAGATATGAATAGAAAGAGAGACACAAACACCACCGTCACGACCACCATATCTGGTTTAGAGGAAAAACTAGATCTAGTTTTTGAAATTTCATAGAGAGAAAAAAGAGAGAGGGAGATCTGGGGAGAGAGCAACCACAACCATCACCAGAAAGCCGACACCACCTCACTGCATCGCCACCGCTTGCCGCTGCCATCGTCATTGCCGAAAATTGAAAAGAGGGACAAACAGATTTGGTTTGAGAGAGAGAAAGGAGAGAGAGTGAGAACTGGAGAGATAAAGAAGAGTGAGAGTGAGATCAGGAGAGGGAGATCTGGTGAGGAAAGGAAACGATGGTGATGGAGGTGAAGGTGCTGTCGTGTGCGTTGGGGGGTGGTGGAGGGCGTGGAAAAGGTTTTTGGTCTTGTTTTTTAGTGTGGGATCCACCATTTTTTTTTATCCCACGTCAAGACCCATCTAGACTATTTTGTGAATAAAAAATTACAGGTCCCATTTAACAGTGGATTTCATTTAGTAAAAAGAATTATATTTTAGCGAGTCCATTTAATTACGCCGTCGGCCTTTTCATTGTCAGATTGTCAGACCTTTTAGTTGTCAGTGTCAGTTTATGAGTAATGTAAGTTCGAGAGACGATGGGTAAAATTAGAACGAAAATAAAGAATTGATGGAATATGGATGGAGAAGTGGATGTTAGGGCCTAAATTCAGAATTGGACGCCTAAACATTAAAACCGCTCAAAAGTCTAAACGCAAATTATTTTTTTTTTATTTTTTATTTTATCTGTTTTAGGATTTTCAAAAACGAAAATCAAAAGTTCTTTATACAATCAACGAAGAGCTTTTCCACAGATTTTTTGAAGTGATTCCGGTGTTACAAACAACTTCTCTGGTACGCTGTTCCTTGGACAGCCGGATTAAATCTCAGAAACTTGTCTTCTTCGATCAAGATCTCAAAAATATAGCTAAAGAGCCGAGAAAAAAAAAGGATGAATGAACTCATCGGAAATAATACCAGCAAACTCACCGGAAGAACCAGGAAAAGAAGATCTGGAGAACAACGTTGTTCTTCAAGAACAAGAAAAAAAAAAAAAAAGAAACAGAGCAGATCAACTTCAACTCTGTTCGTTAGAGATCATCAAATTTCAGCAAAAAATCTTGGTAAACTCGAGCCATCTGATATTTATCGGATCAACCTAGACGAAATCTGGTCTTAATTTCAACAACACTGCTTACCGGAATAAAGGGACTACAAAAGCTTACAGTCCAGATCGCCGGAAATAAAAGAAAAAACCACACTTTAGAACTGCTCTGATTTGCAAAATTGTCTACAATTTCTTGTTCAATTTTAGTTCTTGTTGTAATTTGATGATTAAATCACAAGAAACCACATTAGTTGAACATTATTACTCATATCTGGGTTCTTGAAGAACAGATCAGAAAATTAGCAGAGTTCATCGGCAAAAATTGCCAGAGAAACCAGTCAAATAGAAGAAGGCTTTGTTCTCTGCTCAGATCTGGTTAGTCGACCTCTTTTTTGGCGAACACAAAATCGAAGTCGCACTTCAAAGATTTCAGATACAGGGACAGGGTAGAAAAGATAAGTCTAAGTCAGAAAAACCACCAGAAATAATGGAGTACCACCAGAACCTTGCCGGAAAAACCAGGAACAATTCATGTCATGATCATGTCTTGATCTCATCGGTAATCATGTCCTGATCTGATCTATTGAGATAACAACATCTCACTCAGGTAAGCCTTGCACGGATTGATCTCTAGTTACAGATGTTTGATATCTTGCGACATCGCTGGAAAAACCAGTACAATCAACCGGTAAGCTTCCCGATCAGCATCAGAAAAAAAAATGCAGGGGAAGATTGAAGATCAACTTCATCTATGTTCGTTAGTGAACAAAAAATTCCAGCAAAAATAATTGGAAAAATTCGATGTCGCCTGAAAATTGTCTGACCGACAGGTGAACAAAGAAGAACAAAAAAAAAAAAAGAAACCAAACTTTTTTGGATTATCACAATCGTCAGATTGTGCAAAAGAAACAAAACTTTTTGTGCAAAAGAAAGACACTTGTCAAAAATCTATTTACACTTGAAAGAAAATAGTATACTTGTGTACTTGCACAATTTTTAAAGTTTTTGAGGAGTACAATGGCCAAGAAGATGAGATCTAAAAACAGTAGAGCTGTAATACCCCGCCCTCACATTTCAGGTCTGCAGCCCTTATTCAATGAGAATTGGGCACTCCTGCGGAACCATTAAAAGCCTGTAGCTCAAGGGTGTACGCATTACACAAAGCTAACAAGAAGCTTGCACTCACATTCAATACACAAGTAAAATAAAGCTGAAATAAACTTTATTAACTTCTATAATAAGATGTCAAATGAACAAACGAATTAACGAATACTCCCAAAGAGTAATGAACTAAACAATGTCCAAATCAAACTGAACTCAAGTAAAAGTAAAGTCCTACATCTTCACGAAACTCAATGAAGTCTCCGAAGAATTATTCCTGCCTAACGAACTCTACCGCTACTGTGTATTCGCCTGATGCCCTGGACCTGTAAGGATAGTGGTGCTAAGTCAAAACCTAGCCAGTAAGTTCACTAGTTCCCTTGGCTTAGATTCAGGATAACCATGAGATTCACGAGAGTGTATTAACATTACAGCGTAAGATATGTCCATGTAAAAGATTAAACAGAGTAAATAGATGCATAGAATGACGGCTGTGGTGTTTTATGATCTTTGCTTAAGATTTAGTTCTCGTAACATGTGGTGTACCTAGTTACTACCCACGTTTCACCCGTTCCTGTAGTTCACTCGAGACACTGTCGTGCGCCATGTGAATCCGATGAACGATCTTGAAATCCGTCTCCCGAACACTGGTAACCCTGTCGGTGTTACTTACATGTCAAGTGATTCCGTAGACCTCACTTGGCGATTCTATAGACCTCGCTTGGAGAGGACCAGGTTATTTAAGCACACGTCAAGCTTATAGAGGATAATTTTATATTAAGCATGTTCTTTTATGATCACCATCCAAAGTATACTTAACCCAGTATTTAAAGATGCATTTACTACTATTATTACATGTTTAAACATAAACATATATGTCATACATCATGTAGATCACAAACATGAACATAAACAACTTCATTAATGACAAAAGATGAGACTGATTGACAATGCCAGTAGTATCCTTTTGGGAGTATCGATACTCCTCACATCTATTGGCTACATATGTGGGTAGTATCGATACTCCTTTTGGGAGTACCGATACTCCTCACATCTGTGTTCTGCGCAATTTGTGGCCTTCGATTTCACTTGCTATTACATGTAAACAAGGGTTCATGCTATACAAAAGTTAGGGTTTTATAACTATGCATCTAATATCATAGTTTTCATGCACAATTTCATTAAAAGACATGTAATCCTCATGTAAACCTAGATTCATGCTTACAAACATAGAGAAAATGCATACAACATATGCAGTTTAGATTTCATGTATTCACTCGTTAGAAGCAAATACCAACATCAAAGAAACCTAAATCTACACCAAAAGAGCAAGTTACTACTTGCCTCAAGTCTCCGGCGAAGTTTGAAGCCTAAGGAAAAAGAAGAAGAATTCAACAACAAGAGTATCTAGTCTTTACCCTAACGACCTTGATTCCCTCACCAATTGATCCTCCAAGCGAAACCCTCATTTTACTTTAAGAGCTCTCTTTCCCAGCCGAACTCTCTCCTACTCTCTCTCTATTCTAGTCGACCAAAGCAAAGGAGTTTGGGTTTAGAGTTTGTATTTATAACTATTATAAATCCAAACTTGCTTAAACTCTGACAGGGTGCCCTTAACAAAAGTGGCTGCCCCTAAACATTAGTAATTTATGAAATAAGGGTATCATAATCTATCCTCCTAAAAGTGGATTTCATCCTCAAAATCGCACATACCTCTTCAAAAAAATCTGGGTAACTCGCACGCATCTCCTCTTCTTTCTCCTACGTGGCCTCACACTCATCATGATAATGCCACTGCACTTTCACCCAAGGTATTGATCTTGCCTAAGCTTCTGCTCCTTGTAGTCAAGAATCCTATAAGCTTCTCTATATAGGTTGCTTCTGGCTGCAACTCTAACTCGTGGAAATCGACCATTGCTGGGCGATCCTCATCTCTAAGATGTTTACGTAGTATAGACATATGGAAAACATCGTGAACTCCTGCCAACTGGTCAGGTAAAGCTAACCGGTAATCCACTTTACCCACTCTCTCTAGGATAGGAAAAGGTCCCACGAACCGAGGCGACAACTTCCCTTTCTTACCGAACCGTAAAACACCCTCTACGCCTCTGATAGGTGTAACTTTTTTGACGACTCTGAGCTGCTCGCATACGCTCTCCGATTAGGGTTATTTTCTCCGTAGTCTGTTGTACGGTTTCTGATCTTAGGAGTTTCGACTCTCCAACTTCCACCCAATATACTAGAGATCTGCAGGGTCTGCCATACACCGCTTCAAACTGTGCCATCCCTATACTAGTTTCGTAACTGTTGTTGTAGGCAAACTCAACAATTGGGAATGAATCCTCCCAATTACCCTTGAAGTTTAGAACTACACAATGGAGCATATCCTCCAGCACTTGGTTAACTCTCTCCGTCTGTCCGTCCGTTTGAGGATGAAAAGCCGTACTAAAGTCAAGCTGCATTCCCATAGCTTCTTGAAAAGCTCTCCAATACTTCGAGCTAAACAAAGTATCCCGATCCGACACCACTGAGACTGGAACTCCGTGATATTGAACTATCTCCTTCACATACAATGTAGCTAACTGCTCTGCGGTGTATGTCTTCTTGACTGGCACGAAGTGTGGGCACTTGGTCAATCTATCCACGATTACCCAAATGGAGTCGTTTCCCTTCCTAGTCTTGGGTAATTCGTCGATGAAATCTATAGATATATTCTCCCATTTCCACTCGAGTATATCCAAGGACTGCAAGGTATCCACTGGTTTCTGATGCTCTGCCTTTACTTATTGACAAGTAAAGTATGTACGCACGAACTCTGCTATGTTACGCTTCATTCCTGACCACCAGAAGTGTCGTTTGAGATCCCGATACATCTTATTCTCTCCCGGATGTATAGTATACTTACTACGATGTGCCTCGTTCAAATTGTTATTCCTCAGCTCAGATTTCTCTGGAACACACAAGCGACCCTTGAACCTGAAGCCACCGTCATCCCCCACAGTCATGTCTGTGATTTCCCCTTGTTAAACACCTGCAACTTTATCACAACTCCATTGATCGTTTCTTTGCTCTTTGATGATTTGGTTTACCAGAGTAGGTTGAATGATAACACTATCAAACAACAATTGTCTCTGCCCACAGGTTGCCAAATCGAAGTCATACTCTGAAGTTACCTTCAACAGTCACCACAACCAAACCATCATAGAGGCTACTATACCCTACGCTGCCTGCTCAACGCATCTGCCACTATGTTAGCCTTTCCCGGATGATACTGCAACTGAAAGTCGTAGTCCTTCTGTAATGCCTCGCCCTCACATTTCAGGTCTGCAGCCCTTACTCAATGAGAACTGAGCATTCCTGCGGAACCATTAACAACCTGTAGCTCTAGGATGTACGCGTTACACCAAGCCAACAAGAAGCTTGTACTCATATTCAAGATAAAGTAAAATAAAGCTCAATAATACTTTATTAACTTAAAGATAAGCTGTCAAATGAACAAACGAATATTCTCAAAGATAAATGGACTAAACATGTGTCCAAACAAAACTAAACGTGATTGAAAGAATATCTCCTATGTCTTCACGGAAATTTAGGAAAACTCCGCAGACTTATTCTTGTCTATCGAACTCCACCGCTACTGTGTATTCGCCCGATGCCCTAAATCTGTAAAGATTAATGGTGCTACGTCAAAACCTAGCCAGCAAGTTCACTAGTTCCCTTGACTTAGATTCAGGATAACCATAACTTTCACGAGAGTGTATTAACATTATAGCATATGATATGTCAATATAAAAGATTAAACAGAGTAAAGAGATGCATAGATTGACGGCTGTGGAGTTTTATGAACTTTGTTTAAGATTTGGTTCTCGTAAATATGGTGTACCTAGTTGCTACCCACGCTTCACCTATCCCTGTAGTTCACTCGAGACACTGGCCGTGCGCCACATGAATCCAATGAATCGCCTCGAAATCCATCCCCTAAACACTGGTAACCCTGACGGCGTTACTTACGTATCAAGTGATTCCGTAGACCTTACTTGGCAATTCCGTAGACATTGCTTGGAGAAGACCAGGCCTATACAGGACCTAAACTATGTTTGCATACAAGGCAAACAAGTTATTTAAGCATACATCAAGCTTATGAAGGTTTCTTTCATATTACATGTGTCTACAAGTGGTCATCATCATGATAGTATTTAACTAAGAATATATGCAAGCATTCTTTGCTCATAAATACATATTTTCATATAATATACAGGTTCCATGTCATGACATTCATTAATCAAAATCTGAATTTCATTAAGAACACGAAAACAACTTCAATATGGCTTTTAAGTCAGTTGGTATCGATACCAGTTTGGTTGGTATCGATACCAACCTCAGCTGTCATGTCAGGCATGGCTAGTATCGATACCAGCCATTGGTGGTATCGATACTGCCTTGGTATCGATACCACCAGAGCCTAGTATCGATACTGGCCCCTCCTACAAGTCAGATTTCAGCTAGTATCGATACCCGCCCTGTGGGTATCGATAGCTGTTGGGTTTTTCTGTGATTTTGAGCTTTGTTCTTCATTCAAACTCTGTATAAACTTAGTTTTCACCCCTGTAAAGAATAAGAATTCATATATTCATCACATAAACATAGCTTTCATGCCTTCTAACCATTGAAAACAAGCACACCTCATACTGTAAGGTCCATAAGTTCCCTCATGGATTTTGTCAATTTGCATGTCAAATCAAACTCAATATAGCCAATGAGAGTTTGCAAGTTGTCTCTACATTTTTAACCAATGAAGACTTATAGTGAAGGAGAGAAGACTTGTGCAAAGCTCAACTCACCACCATTGGAAGATATCTTAAGATGGGAGAAGCTTTGACAAAGGGGGAGAGATATTATCTCTACCTTCATTAAATGCTCTAAACATTCTTCAAGGTATGTATTTAGTATTTTATAAGATTCCTTGACTTGTTTTGTGAGCATGTGCAGGAAACAGGTTGTTTTATACAATCCGTGTTTTAAGTTCTATTGAGTCATGTGTAAGAAAATACGAGTTGTAATGGGGAAGGTTCTTTATACTATTTTCTTATGTATGGCTTTGTCACGAAAATGACAAAGGGGGAGATTGTTAGGTCCATGAGTTCACTCATGTCATATTTGTCGAATTTCGTGTCAAAGGTAAACTCAAGATGGTCAATGTAACTTGAGTTAGAGTTAGTGAGTCATTCGGTTCGTTGCGAAGCAAAGACTCCAAGAAGCTCAACTCACCACCGGAACTCATCTTAGGATGGTAAGTGACTTAGAAACTCAATATCATAGGTGGTTAGTTCATATTAGATCATATGAGAACCACCGGAACTCATCTTAGGATGGTAAGTGACTTAGAAACTCAATACCATAGGTGATTAGTTCATATTAGATCATATGAGAAACCACCGGAACTCATTTTAGGATGGTAAGTGACTTAGTAACTCAATACCATAGGTGGTTAGTTCATATTAGATCATATGAGAAAGTACGGAATGGCAAAAGATGTCAAAACCCCTTAAAACTAGTGTTTGAAAGAATGCTGTCAGAATACCACGGTTTTTCGGGAAACTGTGACCATTTGTACTGTGGCCAAAGGTTGGTTTCGAAACCAAGGAGGTTGGTTTCGAAACCAAAGTTGAAAAATGATGTCAGGAGGTTTTTGGTTTCGAAACCAACCATATTGGTTTCGAAACCAACCCTGAAAAATGCCAACAGATGGTTTTTGGTTTCGAAACTGACTTGTTGGTTTCGAAACCAAAGCTACAGAATGATGTTAGATGGTCTTTGGTTTCGAAACCAAACATATTGGTTTCGAAACCAAAGTTATGAAAATCATTCCAGGCCTTTTTTGGTTTCGAAACCAACCTTCTTGGTTTCGAAACCAACGCCCAGATATGTGCGATTTCAGCTGTTTCGTGAGCTGTAAAGTGATTCCTTTTCACTTTTTTGCACATTTCCTCTTAGCATATTTTAGGGGAATTATTGGTGCGTGGGGAACACCTCTAAATGGGATGAGGGATCAATGGAATGTCTCCTCATCTCCATTATTGTGTCTAGCTTTTGACCTAATACAACCTAGAGATTTCTGGGTTTGTGCTGGACATTTTGAGTTATAAATAGGGATTGAACCATCAATGTTTAATCAACCATTCACCCTATTTATCAACAAGTTCTTGGAGAGTTTCAACTCTAATTCTTTAGCTTCCAAGCTTGTTGTACATGCTTTAATCCTTCCCATTTTAACTCAAAACCTGAGTTTTGTTGCCGGTGGATTTCCGGTGGTTGAGCTTGAAGTTTCAAGCTTGTGGTGATATACTTGAGGAGTCAAGTATTGGTTCAAGGTGCGGGACTTGTGGAGTTCAAGTTGGAGACGCATCATCATCTACTAAGAGGCAAATTCGTGGATTTCGAATTTGTGGAAGAACTGTACACCGTAGCTGTTGGAGCGTAGAGGGAGTCGTAAATCGTGTCCATCGAGTGGTAAATCGGGTTGTAAGTTTTCAATAACTTTTAGTGGATTTTTGCTGGACTAGGTCCCGGGGTTTTTCCCAGTTTGGGTTTTCCTCGTTAACAAAATCTCTTGTGCATATTTCTATACTTGTTGTGAGATTGAAATATTCGATTCTTGTTCTTAATTCCGCATATTAAGAATCGAATAAGTCAATACTCTTGTTAGAGATTTTTGTTGTACTCTTATCACCTTAGTAATTTTTAATTAGGTGATAGTGTGATCCTTAACCATAGTCACATTGACATACAGTTATTCCAACTAATAACCGTAAGGATTTTAGACTTTCACATACGTTTAGGGATTTCATGCATTCTTTTATATAATTCGCATGCAACAACATATAAACAACATACAAACTAGGTTTTCATTCATTCAATCATTAAAGAAGCATGATAACAACATGAATAACCTAAATCTACACCAAAAGAGCAAGTTACTACTTGCCTCAAATCACCAAAGATGTTGAAACTCAAGGAAGAAGAAAAGCTCTACTACAATGGTGTCTAGGCTTCTCTCTTGCTCTCGATCCTCTGCGATCACCCTGCATAGAATGGTAGGTTCTTCTTCAATGGATTGACTTTCTCTCTCTCTCTCTTTCTCTTGCCCTGGATGTTTCTCTCTCTCACTCTCTCTCTCCTGGTCAAACCAAACAAGAGGGGTTTTAGGTTTAGAGTTTATAATTATATCAATTATAAACCCGAACTTACTAAAACTCTAAAAGGGTGCCCTTAATAGAAGTGGCTGCCCCTAAACATTAGTAATTTTGGAAATAAGGGTATTACAATCTACCCCCTTAAAAGAGGATTTCGTCCTCGAAATCGCACAAACCTCTTCAAAAAGATCCGGGTAACTCGCGCGCATCTCCTATTCTCTCTCCCACGTGGCCTCACGCTCATCATGATGGTACCTTCACCTAAGGTATTGATCTTGACCTAAGCTTCTGCTCCTTGTAGTCAAGAATCTTATAAGGTTTCTCTACATAGGTTGCTCCTGGCTGCAGCTCTAACTCGTGGAAATCGACCATTGTTGGGCGATCCTCATCTCTAAGATGCTTCTGAAGCATAGACATATGGAAGACATCATGAACTCCTGCCAACTGGTCTGGTAAAGCTAACCAGTAAGCCACTTTCCCTACTATCTCTAAGATAGGACAAGGTCCAACGAACCATTGCAACAACTTCCCTTTCTTGCCGAACTGAAGAACACCCTTCATCAGTGATACCTACAGTAGTACTTGATCACCTACCTCAAACTCAAGTTCTCTACGCCTCTGATCGGTGTAACTTTTCTGACAACTCTGAGCTGCTCGCATACGCTATCTAATTAGGGCAATTTTCTTTGTAGTTTGTTGTACTGTATCCGATCTTGGAAGTTTCGACTCTTCGACTTTGGCCCAACCTATTGGAGATCTACAAGGTCTGTTATACAACGCTTCAAACGGTGTCATCCCTATGCTGGTTTGGTAACTGTTGTTGTAGGCAAACTTAGTAAGTGGTAATGAATCCTCCTAATTACCCTTGAAGTTTAGAACTACACAACAGAGCATATCTTCCAACACTTGATTAACTCTCTCCGTCTGTCTATCCGTTTGAGGATGAAAAGCCGTGCTAAAGTCAAGCTGCGTCCCCATAGCTTCTTGAAAAGCTCTCCAATACTTCGAGGTAAATGAAGTATCTCAGTCCGATACTACTAAAACTAGAACTCCGTGATATCGAACTATCTCCTTCATATTGTAACGACCCAAAATAATTTTGTTGACTTTGGTGAGTCAAGTTGAGTCGAGTCCAACGCTACAATCGTGGAACCTATTAGGTGTTAAAATAATTAAGTCTAGGATTAAATAATAAGTTTTTGTTCGGAGCATAATTTGAAGAATCGAACCGTACGAATGAATAGATCTCGAAAAGTTATTCAATTTTGACTACTCACGCGCGAAAATCAGACACTAAATGATCCCAAATCAAGGCCCGGAACACGATTTTGACTAGTACCGAAGATACCCGCGATTTTGACCTTGATTTTGACCAATTAAACTTTATTTAATTGTATATATACACTATATATATATGGGTGATGTATTTATGAGTAACTTTATAAGTTATTCCTTGTATACACTTAAGTTGTATGTATGTGTATACACCTTAGTCTAACCTATATAATCATTTATTTTTTTAATTTTAATTTTTTTAGGGCCTTTTTCCCACCGCCCTAGATAGTATATAGGAGAGAGAGAGAAATCTCTCTTATACCTTACAGAGGGAGAGACGGTGAGAAGAGAAGGAGGAGAAGAAGAAAGAGAAAGAGAGAGAGAAAGAGAGAGAGAGATAGAGAGATAGAGAGAGAGAGAGAGAAGAAGAATAAGATGATGACGATGGCCCGATGGAGATCGTAAGGACCACATAATTTGTGGATTGAGGTATAAATTTGAAATACTAGCTTTTCATTTTGTTTTTAATTAGATATTTTATGTTGTTAATCTTAGTTTTTAATTTTAGGGTTGATTTTGTTAATAGTTTAAGGTTTGATTAGACCTTTCAAACCTTTAATTGATAAAATTGATAATTGGGAAGGTTGATTTTGACCCAAATTTACTGTTTTGGGTTAGATTGTAGATTCGGAGGTCTAAATTAATCGAAGAGAATATTTAAAGCAAATTGGGTTTGTAATCCTAAAGCCCTTACTTGATTTGATAATGACCTAGTTTGGGAGTTATTTGAAGAACTTGAAATTGATTTTGATTTTGTGGTTAATTCTAGTGGATTGAATTTGTTAGTAGTGGCAAATTCAAAAATCGAATTTTAGGTTCAATGATTTTGAGGTATTTGATTTCCTCTTATTAATGTTAAAAGAGGATGACTAAAGGGACTTGGACCCTTGTAGTGACTGTTTAGGTTAGAATTTAGATTCCTAGACTATTCTATATGAAATTAGTATGAATTGAATTAAGTTTTGAAAGTGAATTAAATGTGTTGTTTACAGTTGGGAGTGTGTACTAATACCAGTACACTAATTGGAGGAAATTAATGCAGTAAAGAGTTAGCCTTGCGGGATTTGAGGTAGGAACTTATAAATACTCTCTTATAGCCATTAAAGTACTTTCAATGCTTTTGATAGGGTTTAGATTTATAAATCAAATGTAATTATTTTGCAAAGCATGCATGATTTATTTGTGATGTCCTATTGATGTGAAAATGATTTTCCAAAAGTATAGTTTTACATAGTGATGTAAAACAGTAATAGTTATTTTTAAAATAACTAGATTCTAATAATTATATATATGAATGAGTTATATACATATATAAGTATATGGATGATTCTTTTCTTACTTATAGTTAAATAAACTATATTTTCAAAAGAATCGAGATTTAATCGTTATCGAGCTTTAGGGATGGGTATATTTCCAAAACCAAATGGATTTTGGGGTTCTTATAATATATATATATATATTTTACTTCCTTCCATATGTTGGGAGAAGTAGTTGTTTTAAGATGATGTGTGGGATGGAGGTTCCCAGTTGTTGGGTATGTGTTGGTGATTCCCTAGGTACGGGCTTTCCCCCGGAATATATACTATATATGTTATGCTGGGCTTTCCCCCGGCTAGGATTATTACCGGCTTTCCCCGGATTATATTACGGGCTTTCCCCCGATTACCCGGCTTTCCCCGGATTATATTACCGGCTTTCCCCGGAATAATATTAGTTGGGAGATCACAACATGTACATGGTTGTTAGTTTTTGTAGGAAAAAGGTATTTTCTACTACTAAAACTTATACTATTATACTATATATCTTTTGGTAATCTGAAAATGGATTTGTAATGCCTACACGAGCAAATCATTGAAGTTTTCCTAAAAACAATGGTTTGTTCCGTATTTTCATTATGTTTTCCTGTCTCATGACAGGAATGGGACTCTCATGATATAGGAAAACTATTGAAATCTAGGTTATTCTATTTCTCTTTTTGGAAAGCCTTGTTTGGATAGGTACGTGTATGATTCTAGAAATGTCGAGGTTATATGCTGCCTAGATTAGGCGAAGACTTGAGGAGCGTGACAACTCCTGGATTATTTTAATGATCATTAAGATGTCTGCACAAGTCAAACGGCTGACCACCGCGACAACGGCTACATCGGCAAATTATGGTCAAGGGTCCACCTGAACCCAAATCATGAGCCAGCGTGCTTCTCACAAAAACCGATAAATCAGTCGCTCGGTCGGAAATCAGGAATTAACGATGGGGTTCCACATCGGTTAAGTTGGAACACGATTTTGCTCACTGACTAGGAGCTGAAACATCTAGTCATACCCTCTTCACTCTAAGATGATTACACTACGCAATATTATGATGTGAGATGTTGTTGTTAGTTTATATCTACTTGTATGGGTAAGTGAATGGTTATCGGTTTATGTTGTAGAACAAGTACCAACTACTTTTACATTTCTGTTTATGATTTCTCGATTTTCTTTTAAAACCTGCATTGTCTTAAATTCATGTTAGTGACTATTTGTTAGTATTATAAGTTTCTTACTAAGCTTTTTGCTCAGATCCAGGAGATATTACTGCAGAGGGAAACGAGGATACAGGAGAGGATTGGTCGAACTATATCTATACCCTTTGAGGAGATTGATATAGAGAGTACGTCAACGATAGCTTTCTTACACTTGAGGTGTTGTATTTAGCCTTTTTGAGGTACATGTTATCTTACTTGTTTTGTATATATTTTCTTAAGATATGTATATAAGACAAACACACTTATGTATATTATATCACTTAACTCAAGTTATCTATGTATATTATTAAGTGAGGCATCATTTTAGAATTGTGGTTCGAATCCAGCCTAGTGGATGACTAGGTATTATTATTTTGACGAAGTAAGGTAGACTAGTCTTGATGAGATGATATGACTATCGTGGATGAATGGAATGATTTAGAAAGTATTATTGTGAATAAATCATCTCTTTTACAGGTTTATGACAGGTTGAGAACCTTAAAAATACAGGGGAAACTCTGGCGAATTTTTGGTTGTGCCTATTCATATTTTAAGGTGATTAAGGTTTCCCGAACTAGATTAGTTTAACTCTAATTTAGGTTCATAAACCTTGTTTAGGTTTGTTTAGTACTAATTAGTCACCTTGTATAGTTAACCTAATGCCTCGAGATGCGATTCAATTTCTTAGAGATTTGAGTTTCAAATTGGGGCGTTACATATATACAACGTAGCTAACTGCTCTGCAGTGTATGTTTTCTTGACTGACACAAAGTGTACGTACTTGGTCAATCTATCCACGATTACCCCAATAGAGTCGTTTCCCTTCCTAGTCTTGGGTAACCCGTCTATGAAATCCATAGACATATTCTCCCACTTCCACTTGGGTATATCTAAGGACTCCAAAGTACCCGCTGGTTTTCGATGCTCTGTCTTTACTTGCTGACAAGTAAAGCACGTAGCACAAACTCTACAACGCTACGCTTCATTCCTGACCACTAGAAATGTCGTTTGAGATCCTGATACATCTTGTTCTCTCTCCAAGATGTATAGTGTACTTATTACAATGTGCCTCGTTCAAGATGTTCCTCCTAAGCTCAGATTTTTCTAGAACACACAAGCGATCCTTGAATCTTAAGCCACCGTCTTCCCTACAACCATGACCAGGATTTCCCCTTGTTGCAACTTGCAACTTTGTTATGATACCATTGATCGTTTCCTTACTCACTAATGATTTAGCTCACCAGAGTAGGTCGAATGACCACACTACCCAACAACAGCTGTCTCTGCTCGTAGGTTGCCAAATCGAAGTCGTACTCTGAAGCTACCTCCAACAGGTGCCATTGCTGGACCATCATAAAGGCTACTATAACTCTAGGCTGCTTGCTCAACGCGTCTGCCACTATGTTAGCCTTTCCTGAATGATACTGCAACTGAAAGTCGTAATCCTTCAATAGTTCTAACCATCTTCGCTGCCTTATATTCAGCTCCTTCTGCGAGAATAGGTATTTGAGACTTTTATGATCCGAAAAGAGCTCAAACCTTTCACCTATCAAGTACTGTCTCCAAATCTTGAGTGCAAACACTATAGCTGCTAACTCGAGATCATAAGTCAGATAGTTGTGCTCATGTATCCTCAACTGTCTCGAAGCAGAAGCAACCACTCGATTGTTCTGCATCAAAACACATCCCAGTCCCTGATGCGACGCATCAATAAAAACTACAAGTCCGGTTCCACTCTCCGGTATGATCAAAACTGGGGATGTTGTCAACTTAGCCTTCAATTCTTGAAATGCTTATTCACACCTAGCATTCCTTTTGAATGAAACGTCCTTCTTAGTGAGACATGTCAAAGGTCCTGCTATACGCGAAAATCCTTCGATGAACTGCCTATAGTACCCAGCCAGACCTAAGAAACTTTGAACCTCTGTCACTATAGTGGGTCGCCGCCACTCCAGTACAGCCTGAACCTTGGAGAGATCCACTGTCACTCTCGCCCCTGACACTACGTGTCCTAAGAACTTCACCTTTTGCTGCCAAAATTCGTATTTCTCGAATTTAACATCCAACTGGTGCTCTCGTAGAGTCTGAAGCACTCTACGCAAATGAATCTCGTCGTCTTCTTGTGTCTTGGAATAAACTAGAATGTCATCAATGAAGACAATCACGAACTGATCCAAGAAGTCTCTAAAAACCCAATTTATTAGATCCATAAACACGACTGGTGCATTAGTAAGCCTGAACGACATTACTAAAAACTCGTAAGACCCATATCTCGTCAGAAATGCTGTCTTTGGAATGTTCTGCTCTTGAACTCTAAGCTGATGATAACCTGATCTTAAGTCTATCTTAGAAAACCATCGTGCTCCCTTAAGCTGATCAAACAGATCATCTATCTTAGGCAAAGGATACTTATTCTTTACCGTAACCTTGTTCAGTTCCTGGTAGTCTATACATAGTCTCATGGACCTATCTTTCCAACTGTAATGCCCCGCCCTCATACTTCAGGTCTGTAGCCCTTACTTAATGAGAACTAGGCATTCCCGCGGAACCCTTAACAACCTGTAGCTCTAGGGTGTACGCATCACACCAAGCTAACAAGAAGCTTGCACTCATATTTAGGACAAAGTAAAATAAAGCTCAATAATACTTTATTAACTTAAAGATAAGCTGTCAAATAAACAAACGAATAAACTGAAACCATGAAGTTTGGAACCCAGAATTGCTCAGAATCGCAGTTCAAAGGTTTCGGTCCACGTTGTACAAGCCATTTTTGGGCAAACATTCGAAATCCTCGGAATCGCACCAAATTTTGCACACTCTTTGGAGGTCCTATGAAATGATGATAGGAACTGAAACCACGAAGTTTGGACCCCAGAATTGCTCAAATCGTAGTTCAAAGGTTTCAGACCACGTCGTACAAGCTATTTTTGGGCTAAAATTCGAAATCCTCGGATCACACCAAATTTTGCACACTCTTTGGAGGTCCTATAAAATGATGATAGGAACTGAAACCATGATGTTTGGACCCCAGAATTGCTCAGAAACGCTGTTCAAAGGTTTCGGTCCAGTTTGTACAAGCCATTTTTGGGCAAAAATTTGAAATCCTTGGAATTGCACCAAATTTTGCACACTCTTTGGAGGTCCTATAAAATGATGATAGGAACTGAAACCATGAAGTTTGGACCCCAGAATTGCTCAAAATCGCAGTTCAAAGGTTTTGGTCGACTTTGTACAAGCCATTTTTGGGCAAAAATTCGAAATCCTCGGAATCATACCAAATTATGCACATTCTTTGGAGGTCATATAAAATGATGATAGGAACTGAAACCACGAAGTTTGGGCCCCTGAATTGCTACAAATCGCAGTTCAAAGGTTTCGGACTACGTTGTACAAGTCATTTTTAGACAAAAATTTGAAATCCTCGGAATCGCACCAAATTTTGTACACTCTTTGGAGGTCCTATAAAATTATGATAGGAACTGAAACCACGAAGTTTGGACCCCAGAATTGCTTAGAATCGTAGTTCAAAGGTTTCAGACCACGTCGTACAAGTTATTTTTGGGCAAAAGTTCGAAATCCTCGGAATCGCACCAAATTTTGCACACTCTTTGGAGGTCCTATAAAATGATGATAGAAACTGAAACCATGAAGTTTGGAACCCAGAATTGCTCAGAATCGCAGTTCAAAGGTTTCGGTCCACGTTGTACAGGCCATTTTTGGGCAAACNAAAAATTCGAAATCCTCGTAATCGTACCAAATTTTGCACACTCTTTGGAGGTCCTATGAAATGATGATAGGAACTGAAACCACGAAGTTTAGACCCAAGAATTGCTCAGAATCGCAGTTCAAAGGTTTCAGACCACGTCGTACAAGGTATTTTTGGGTAAAAATTCGAAATCCTCGGAATCGCACCAAATTTTGCACACTCTTT
>MVGT01003650.1:54016-79093 GCA_002174775.1 Macleaya cordata
ACTAGGGGAAACCTAGGGGTTTAACGGCTTGTTGCACATGCTAAGTGCAATCGCGATTCCTGCGAAAGTGAGTTAGGATTTTATTGTTTTCATTAGGACAATTGATAAAGGCACCAGCATAATTGATAAGGGCACTTGCATGTTAAAAGAAGAAAACATATTTTATATAAAGTGGAACCCACCAGCCATAATACTTTAAAATTAGGTTCCAAATTTGTAAGTAGGGAATTTAGGTTGGTTTAAATAATCCAAGTAGCTGGTTTTTTTAGGGAAGTAGGCTGAATAGGTTAGTATAGGTATTTGCTTTATTTTCTTTCAAAAAAATAAAATAAGTTTCTTAAAAAAAAGGGTCGGCAGAGATAAGTTTAAAACAAAAAAAAGAAAGTGCTGTTTTTTTTGTTTTAGAAACAGCTGCTATTTTCTGTTGGTTTCTTTGTTCTTCACGTACAAGGGAGAGGGCAGAGAAAGTTGCTAGGGTTTTATAAAGAAAAGAGAGACAAGGCTGCTGTTTGGGAGTTGATGCACAAGGTTGCTGCTGTTTTGTTTTTGTTTTTTTTCACACATAACATAAAATAAAACAAGCAGCTGCTTGTTTGAGGGAGAGAAAACAGCTGCTTCTTCTTCACGTGTTGTTGTGCCGTTGCTGCTGCCCTGCTGTGCCGTTGCTGATGTGCTGCTGTGCCGTTCCTGCTGTGCCGTTGCTATTGTGCTCTTTCTTCAACGCCAAATCAGCAAATTCCTGCTGCTATAAACACCCAAAACAGGGACAACACTATATTGTTTGCAAATCTCAAAAACCCTCTTTCCTTTGCTTTCTAATTAGTTTTGTTTGCTGAATTTATTTGTCAAACTCTCAAACATGAGTAGCTGATTTTTTTCCTTGGTTAAGGGTGAATTCTAAACCCTAGACATGATTAATCATTAATTAAATTCAGATTTTTTCTTTCATCTCTCTTTTGAAATTGTAGATATTTCACTGTTATTATTGTCATGAATTGTTGTCTCGTTTATTTAGGTGCGCAACTAGATGAATGTGATAGTTATTTGATTGCTAGTTTAGGGTTTTGATTCGTTTTGTCAAGATTTCTAGACAAAAGTAGCGAATTGTCGTCAATGATTATGGGATATTTTCGTTTGATTGCAAGTGGAATATTACTCAAGTTAAATAAACCGAGCTTGTGTGTTTATTGCTTGATTTAACCTATGTCTTTTGTGGATTATTGCTTTCATTAGATTAAACTTAGAGAGCGTGTTCTAGGTTGTTTAATGGAAAGAGATTGAGTGAAGAGCTTGTTTTGCTCAACGACAAAGTGGAGACGAATCGAGATAATCGAGCTTGTGATTGTCTTAGGGTTATTAATTTNTGGTTATTCCAACTAATAACCGTAAGGATTTTAGACTTTCAGAACTGAAACCACGACATTTGTAGCATTGAATTTCATCACTCTTCTTTTTCTCAAATTTCTTGTCAAATGACTTAACATTTTTATGCGGTTTAGACTTAGAGGAGGAATGATTGTACTTGTCTAATTTCTGAAATCCTCCTTTCTTCTTTAAGTACTTCCTGAACTGCCTAAAGAGAAGAGCTATTTCCTCGTCACTAGAGTTATCAGAGGATTTGTCATCCTTGTTCGCCACTTGCTTGGAAACTTTGAAAGGAATGTTCTTTGGTTTCTTGGATGATCGAAAGTTCGATTCAAATGTCCTGAGATTACCTGCAAGTTCCTCAGGGAGAAGAGCATTAATATCTTTACTCTCCTCAATAGATGTAACTTTGGCCTCAAATCTCTCGGGGAGGATCTTAGCACCTTACGGACTATCTTGGAGTTTGAAATGGTCTCTCCTGGGGCAAATGAGTTATTCACTATCTCACCGAGTTTGCTGTAAAACTCGTTTAAGGTTTCATGTTCTTCCATACGAAGATTTTCAAATTGACAAGTAAGCATTTGCAGTTTAGCAATCTTGACAGTCTGGGTACCTTCATGAGTGACTTCTAGTATTTTCCACGCCTCCTTTGCTATAAGGCAATTTGAAATATTTTGAAACTCATCTCCTGTAATAGCATTGAATATGGCATTAAGACCTTTGTTGTTATAGGTGGCCTTGTCGATTTCGGTTTCAGTCCAGACATCTCTTGCCTTAGGTTTAGTCACGGCAACACCATGAATTGTGGCAGTTATGGTTAGAGGAGACCAACCATCTTCTACAGCCATCCAAACTCCTTCATCTATAGAGATCAGGAAGGCTCTCATGCGTGCTTTCCAATACGCATAGTTACTGCCGTTGAACAATGGAGGTCTGTTCATGGAACTTCCTTCCATATTTCACTACAAGGATCTCACCGGGATGTAAAGCCCTAAGTGGTGACCTATTATGCTCTGATATCAAATAAAATACCACCTATTCCTAGGTGCATATGGAAGGGGGATCAATTTCTACCAATTCAAAACTTAATACACGATAATGCCAAATGATACGATATTGAAACATACAAGTGTTGACTTATTCGATTCTCAAGTACGAAATTTAGGGAGAATCAAATATTTCAATCTTGCACAAAAATCATTCACATGTATATAATTGACACAAATGATTTTTGTTGATGGGGAAAAACCTAATGAGAAAAAAACCCCGAGACCTAGTCTAGAAATTACCACTAAGTGTTATTGGAAATATTACAACCGTTCACATCAACCACACGAATCCCCTCATGCAAAAACTCGACTGGTCTTTCTTCACGACTCGAATTCACAAACCGCTTCTTCAATGTTGAGTGAGTGTGCCTCCAACTCAGAATCCTCCAAGTCTCACACTTGTGTGCTTAAATCCACAAGCTTCACTTGAACCCTGACAAATATGTAGCTCGTCGGAGCTTCGCCGACGACCTCACCGGAACTTCACCGGTGACTGTAAAGTGCTGGAAAGTTTTAGGTTTCTAAACCTTACTAGATCTTCATACTAGATGGATATCCTAAACTTTTTTAGTTAAGATGAAGGTCTAAAGAGAGTTAGTATCAAACAACGCTCAAGGAAGAAAGAATCCTCTCCTCACAAAGGCTTCGAAGAATCAACCATGGAGAAGAAGACAACAGCTGGTTTCTTGAATATTCCTTATTCCCTTAAGACTACCAATATACTTTCTTCTTGCTTCTTCATCAACGAATGCAAATGATTAGCTTCTCTTCTTAATATAGAAGAGCTGAGTATCGATACTGCCAAGATGGTTATCGATACAAGGTAGGGTATCGATACACATTTCAGCCAGTATCGATACTGAGCTCACAGATGAGGTCAGTATTGATACTGACTTAGGGCAGTATTGATATTGTCCTCACCTGTAAACATGTGAATTCAGTATCGATACTCCCTTTCAAGGGTATTGATATAAGCTGGAGAAAATGCGCAAAACTAATTTTGCAAACCCTTTTGAGTGTTCTACAAGCATCCTAGCTTCTGCCATTAAGTCCTAATGTAATTCTAACCACCTATGGTTGTCGTTAGGTCACTTACCCATACACGGAGAGTTCCAGTGGCGAGATTGAGTCCGATGGAGTGCTTTTCGCTCCGTTCTCGATGATGTGTGAGTTTTGCACGGAGGGAATGCCTAACCACTAACTCAAATAGGACTACAAATTGAGAGTGTTGTTCTATCATGAACATTGACAAACCTAAGGGACCTTTCAAAGCAATTTAATTTTGCTCTAGGCAAGGCAAGTGGTCGCAGAAAGCTTCAACTCAATGAGTTAGAAGAAATCAAGAATGATGCATATGAGTGTGCTCAAAAGTATAAGAACAAAATGAAGGTGTTTCATGATAAGTACATTTTGAGAAAATCATTTTCACCAGGTCAGAAAGTTCTTTTGTATAATTCTCGCTTTCATCTATTTCTGGGAAAATTACGTTCCCGTTGGACTGGTCCTTTCTTTGTCTGAACTGTTTATCCTCGTAGAGCTGTAGAACTTAAAGATTCTAAAAATAGCAATTTGTTTAAAGTTAGTGGTCAGAGATTGAAGCCATTTTTAAAGATGACTTCTCCAGAAGTAGAGGAAACTCTTCTGAAGGATCTTGTTTCTCAGGATTGACCTCACTTTGTCATTTGTACCATATCTGTAGTTGTAGGATTTTCTTTTCTTTGTTTCTTTTCTTTGTTTCTTTTATTTTGTTTAGTCATTTTTGTTTTCTTTTAATTTTTGTGCTAATCCAATGTTTCTTCTTATAATATATGTTAATGGATTTTAGCACAATCAGGGTTTTATTCATTATCGTTATCATTATCTGGTAATCTCTTTCATTATCTCTACTTTTCATATCATGTTATTATTGCTTTCATCTTTTGAAACATTGAGGACAATGTTTAGTTTCGGTTTGGGGGTGAGGCCAGATATATGCCATTTTTGCCATATTTGAATAAAAACTCTGATTTTGTTATAAATTAACAAAAAAAAAATGAAGAATTTGAAAAATTTTAAGCTCATTGACCTTGAATTGGGATTTTTGTTATCTAAAGTACCTTGAGATATTTAACTCTAGATGATAAGGCGCTTGTTTCTTGAGATATGCTATCTTGATATCCAGTATGTATATGTTTTAATGTGAGTTTGTTTTATTACTCAACTGTTAGAGATTTCTTGAGCATATGATCTATGTAATAACTTTTACTATTTGCACCATCTGACTTGCATTATGGGGGTCTATACTTGATATCGTTCTTTTAGCCAGATAATCACCTAGAGTATTAGAATCTTCTAAGTTTGATGAGTCTGGACTAGCTTGTTCACTTGGTTGGCAGGGATAGTAGTTGGTGTATACGTTATGGAAAGTAACCAGTGAATTAGACTAGGTGTACCAAAAAGTGCTACCTCTTGCTAAGGTCTATGTGAGCTGAAGTGTTATATTATCTGTATTAATGACTCTCTCTCAATCATCTAAAAGCAAAAAAACAAAAAAAAGGAGAGAGAAAGAAGTTGGCATCAAGAAAAGGAAAAAACAAAGTGAAAATCAATTTGAGAAAAATGACCTTGATGTGAAAGCAAGTAGGGTGAAAGCCGTTGGTGCAAAACGCAAGTAAACTAGAATATCATAGATAAAGCCCATGAGGTATTAAGGTGAACATTAAAAATTCTCGTAGTCCTGGACAGCTAGCTTGGCTTTGAATCATTCTTTTGTTGGTTTGACCATTTCTTAGTGATTATCAGTGTTAACTTGACTTTGGAAGAGCTGGATTACTATTCTTGCATAGTACATATTTCACTTGCACTCCAGTCATAAAGTTTTGAGAATCTCTAACTATTGCGTAATGACTTAAACTCTTGAAGTTATTTTTGAATGCTGGAATCTTTGTTATGCTATCTTCTGAATATTGTGCCTTTGAAATGCTAGATCAATGATATCGTAAAGGTCAATTCATGTTTGAAGTTAGTTTTCAAAGGAACGATGAGCTTATTTTTATTCAAATTTTTCTTCATTGAATTTTGTGGGTACATTCTCTGCAAACCCTCACAAGACAACACTCGTCCACTAGGGGTAACCTAGGGGTTTAAAAGCTTATTTACATGCTAAGTGCAATCGAGAATACAACCGAAAGTGGTGTAGTTAGGATTTTTGTGTTTGTTTTGCTCGAGGACAAGCAAAATGTAGGTTTGGGGGTATTTGATAAGTGCCAAATATTATATTTTTGAACAATTTTCCTAGGCATTATTAGGATCCTTTTGTGCTTAATTGTGTACATTTGTAATAAATCTTACATTTTATCTCTTTTTATTGCATAAGTGTATTTTATCACAAATATGGTACTCTTGCAAAAATAATTAGATTTTATTAATTTTTATAGTTATTTGTTGAATAGGACCTAGATCCAATGGTGTAAGAAGAAGGGTATAGCTTTGTAACGTGTTTGCGCGATACACCATAGGACATCAAAATAATAAAAAACTTTCTTTCAAATAAACATTATTTTAGAAACATCATGATGATATTTCTAAAAGAGAAAAAAATACAAAAATGGTTTTTAATTCTCTTTCCCTCCTCCACCACGTTGCTTCCTTCCTTTTTATCTTTCTTTTGTTTTTTTTATTTATTCTTCCATCATCTCTCTTCCTAAAAAATGAATAAACAACATCATTCCCTCCCCATTCCCCCATTTTCTCATCTCTAGCATACGTTCTCCACACCAGTTACTTTGTTTATTTTAATGTTTAAGTTATTGTGCAGCCTTTATACAGAGCATGCGAGCCAAAAGTGCATGCATAAAATGCAATTACTCCTAGGGAAGTTCAAGTATAAAGAGGGGAGCTCCAGGAGGGAAAGAGAGGAGGCCTTTAGTCTTTTAACAGCAAATTTTCAGTGAAGAAAACGGAGAGAGAACCAGGGAGAAAGAGAGGAAGAAGATCAGTTTACCAGCTGCGTCTCATTTTCTTTGTATCTTATGTTCATCTCTTTTGTTTGTTATTTAATTAGAACTATGCTCTCAGTTATGTGGTTATAAATCTTAGCTTAGGCTATAATGAAACCCCAAACTTGTGTAGTTTTTGGATTTAATTTTATTATTCTTTGATGATCTTTAATGTATTAATTTTATCTCTCATCTAAACCAATTGATTGATCTATTGTTCTTTCACTATTTATGTGATGCATATGTAGTAGTTTGAGTTTATATAATTCATCAATTAATTGGGTCCTGATTTAATTGAATGCTACAACACTTTTCATTATTTGTGTTGTAAGAAGACAAGTAATACTTTAGAGTTGTACTTTTGACCGAGAAATAAATGTCATCTTAATTATTTGAAGAACTCAACAATCCCATCTTCGAGAAAATAGGAGATTTTTATCTCGAGTGTTACTCGTAATTATTAATCGGGAACAATTAAATTGAATCCATATGATTACAATAGTAAGGTGGTAGATTTTAAGCCTTTGCATTTTTTCGTAATATTTTATTTACAAGTTTTCATTGTTTTATTATTCAACTTAATTAATCTCGAACAATCGCTATCATGTTTGGATTAGTTTAAGTGATATTATTTTTAGATTGCCAAAGCACAAGTCTCTATGGGTTCGACCCGTACTTGCTAGATCTACATTGATAGATCGTGCGATTGCAGTATATTTTATTTATTGACTTAAAAAACCATCAATCAACAACTATACAACGCTCAAGGAATGTGAACATTCCCTCCTTACACAAGGGTAGTCCAACTACCACTATTTTCAGATCGTTTTTTTGTTGACCGGCTGAAGTGGCACTGGCGAGTGCTCCTGCAGTAATGTTAATACTAGTAGTAGAATGTCTATTTGATGGATGAATTAAAAGTGAGGGATCAGAGTAGGGTCCAAGAAGAACCATGCAAACTTGTACCGCTCATGGAAGACTCTCGTCTTCAAAACCGAGTCTGAAGAGAGTGGATAAACCTTCGTATATTACTTTATCCAGAAGTTCTGGCTTCTTTTGGATGATGATGGCCTTTGCAGCGGGTTTTTCATTCGGTTGAATTTTTGGTTCTCTTCAGTGGATAAACCATTCTGAAAATTTGGGCTGCTTGGTCCAGTTAATGAAGCAAGGTTTTCCCATCTTCTCTACTTGAGTCTGCCTCAAGTCTGTCAGTGTTGGATGAAAACCTAAAACATATGTTCCTTTGTGTGACAATTGCTTGCCATTAAGGGGTTCAGTTTCTCTTTGAAGTCTGTTGCCGAGTCCCATCCCTAGAAAGAAGTTATTCTTTCTCATGAAGTGTGCTGCCTTATTATTGTCGTAGCTGAACCTACTCAGGATTTTCTCGCGAACTGGAGCTTTATAGACGACTGAACAGATGAGTTCTTCAGTGCAGTTGCAGATTGCTAACTCAATCGCTGGTGTGATTGCTTCCACTCTTGGAGGGTCTCTGTCACCATAAATTACAACTATTCTTCCAGTGTGAAAGAATTTCACCTTTTGATGTAAAGTAGACGCAATTGCTTTCGATTGGTGGAGCCACGGTCTCCCTAGAAGTAGATTGAAGTTGGCTTCGATATCCATTATGAGGAATTGTACCCCTGTGTGAATCCAACCTATGAGTATCATTGTAGTGAATTCACCCGTGACGTCCTTACGGCTATTTTTGAATCCCTTGACTGATCTGACAATCTCTGAATGTCATCTCTTCTTCCATTAAGCCCATGATCTTGGCAGTTTTGAGCGTACAAATATTCACGCCTGCACCGTTATCAATTAGTGGAATTAGAAAATGATCCCACCTGACTGTAATGTACAGTGGAAGGTTATGTTAGCTTCCTTCATGAGGTAACAAATCTTCATCTGAGAAGAAGATAAAGTTTTTCTTGCTAGCAGGAGCTATTGCATTGACGAGTTCTGCCGGAGTGATCCCCGTTGCCACGTGCATTGAGTTGAGAGCTTCTCTGTGACCAATTGATGCTTCCAGTAATCCCCAGATGGATACATTAGCTTTCGTCTTTTGCAACTGATTCATGAAGAGTTGGTCTTCAACTTGCAGATCCTTTGTCATCTGGATAGGTATTTGAATTGGAGGAGCATGTAATGCCGCAAAAGGATTCTCAGCTCTCAAGTTGGGAGGTTTGAAGATTCTGCCTGCACGGGTCTGATGTTGTATTTCTTGAATATCTGTATTGATGTCCCATCTTGTGTACACATAATGTACGAACTCTCCTGCATAAGAAAACAGTTAGTTCGATTTTTATAAGAAAACAAAAATAAGAAAGATAAGTACATTAGTGTAAATGATCTGACCTCTGCTTCTATTATCTCGACGAACGGAGATAACAAGGTGATGATTTACCTGTATTGCTTGTATACCTCATCGCTTGGGAGGGCTTAGGTGGATTGTTCATGCTGTGGGAGATCTTTGTATCTCTTGCCTTGAGAACTTTTCCATACTAGTAGTTGGGCTATAACTATTCCTCATCTTGGAAAGAACTTTGATGTCTCATGGGGAATGGCCATAACTCAGGTGATGCGTCCCTTTTTTGAAAGGAGCTTGAAAAGATTGTGATTAACGAGTCGTTCCGATTTTGTAAGTGGAATCACCTCGTAGGCAGAGTTCCCTCGTTTCTCTCCTTATTTGGAAAGAGTTTTGAAAAGATATTAATTAACGATTCGTGCGGGTTTTGTAAAAGAAATGTCCTCGTGAGCGGAGTTTTGGTGTTTTTCTCCTTATCGGAAGGAGTTTTGAAGATATTAACGATTCGTGCCGATTTTGCTTGAATTCTCCACGAATTGATCATGATGTCGATCGTAGAGTTTTCTCTCGTTTTGAATTGGAAAGACTTGTGTCATCCCGAATACTATCTAATATTATGTAGCGTACTATGGAGTCATGCTAGAAAGCATGCTCCTTCAGATATATGCTACATTGATACTATTTTGATAATAACAATGAGTTTTTTTGTTTTGAAGGTTTATTATTTATTACTTTTTGAAAAAAATTACAATGCTTGAGCGCACTATCTTTGAATAATAAATTGTAAAGAGTTTAAGAGTATTGTGTATATACCTGAGCGCTTCTTGGATTTGACCGAGATTTTGGTAGAGGTTCGTTACTATTTCTCTTATTTTCTAGTTTCGATAAGTTTCTCTAATAGATTCCTAATCAATTTCCCCTGTTCTCGCCTCGAACGCAGCAGGTGGGGAAAAGTCCCTTTGGGTTTGTCAATGTTCATGGTGAGACAATGAACTCAAATGTATGTCCTTGCTTGAGTTAGAATTAGGATGTATCCTTCGTGCAAACTCACACTTCATCAAAGATCGAAGAGAAAGCACGCCATCAGACTCAACTCACCACCGGAACTCACCATGTATTGGTAAGTTACCATGTTTATCATTCATAGGTGGTTAGAATACATTAGGACTTAGCCACATAAGCTAGGATGAACTTAGAACCCATCTAGACACTTTTTAAAGGATATTCTAGCTCATGGGCAGGGTGGTAGCGATACCCTATGAAGGTAGTATCGATACTGACCTAGCCTGTAAGTCAGGCTAGGCTGGTATCGATACTCAGTATCGATACTACACTGCCCGTATCGATACTGTCTGGGGTCGTATCGATACCAAGGCCAGATCAGGTTTTAATGGCATTAGCTAGGACTAAAAATGGTTTGCAAAATTAGTTTTGCACATTTTACCCAGCTTGTATCGAAATTGTTGAGTTGTGTATCGATACAGACTTCAACTGTAAGCCAATATCGATACTGATGTGTTGTGTATCGATAGAGACTTCAACTATAAGCTCAGTATCGATACACATCTTGGCTGTATCGATACTCTGCACCTGGGTTTCTAGGTTGCGCGATTTTTAGACCTAGGGACTTATATCCTTTTGGTCTTTTGACCCAAATGACCTTAGGTTTTGCTCCTTCTCTTTATCTAGAAGAGAAGCAAACCATTTTAGGTTATGCATCAAGGAAGAAGAAGAGAGTTAGAGCTTAGAGTGAGAAACCATTGTAGTCATCTTCTCCAACTAGCTAGGGCTTCAAGATCTTGAGAGAGATTGAGCTAACTTCTTCTTGAGAGTTGATTTTGTTCTACTCTCATAGGGCTTTTCATTTTAGCTAGATATTGCATATCATTCTAGCATGAGAGCCATAGAGTATTGAAGAAACACCCAAATCTTCAAATACCATTACAGTCACCGGTGGAGTTCCGGTGAGTTCGTCAGTGGAGTTCCGGCGAGATGCAGGCTCGTGTATTCGAGCATACAAGTACGAGACTTGGTGGATTCCGGGTTGGAGGCATACAAGAGGCTTGAGGATTCGAGCTACAAGTGCGAGGCTTGGTGGATTCCGAGTTGGATACCTACACACCATTGAAGAGGCGATTCGTAGATTCGGGTTGTGGAGAAGACCGGTCGAGTTTACATGAGGGAGTCGTGTTGTCGATGTGAACGGTTGTAAGATTTCTCACAACTCTTAGTGGTAATTTCTGGACTAGGTCCCGGGGTTTTTCCGTTAGGTTTTTCCCCGTCAACAAAAATCATTTGTGTTGATTGCTTATATGTGTGAATGATTTTTGTTCAAGATTGAAATATTTGATTCTCCATTAATTCCGCATTTGAGAATCGAATAAGTCAATACTTGTTTGTTTCAATTACTACTTATTATGCTTGTATAGTGAATTAAACTTTAAATAGGTAGATATTTATCCCCCTTCCATATACACTTAGATTAGTGTTTATTGGTTAAGACCTTCACCTAGGTATAGGTGATTTTTCAGGTGGCCTTCGAAGAGATTATCGAACTTTAGGACTAGAAAGTGTACGTGACTTGAAGACAAGTGTACACGGAATTCAGAAGTTCGAAAATGAATCGAACTCCGAACTGAAAACCTTTTCGAGACTCCGAAAACGACAGTGGAAAATAGATCTGAGATGCTAAATGAAAAAAGGAGGGTGTCCTATTTATAAGCCCCTAGTCGTGGTTTAAGGTGCGCTCAGAACCTAGGGATCTATGTTGATCCCTGGTTGAGGCCGTTTGCCACGTGGCAGGCCCTGCCTCAGGCGGTTTAGCCTGTGCAGGGCCCTTCAGGGCTTTTCAGGTCTTTTTCGAGTTTTCTGGGTGTTCCGAACTTGTTTTCAGGGTTTTTCGGAGTTGATTTTGTGTTTTCTCGACCTTCTGAATATGTTTTTGGGGGTTTCCAGAGCTTTGCTAAGAGTTTTCGGAGGTTTCTGAGAGTTCCTGAGGCTCTGGCTCAAGTCTTAACTCTGTCGCCTCGTTTCGACTCTTTCTGGTTCCGTTTCAGACTCTGTTTGGCTGGATTCGATGGAATTACTGAGGCGTTCTGAGTGAACCAAATTTAGGTGTCTACAAGTAGATTGAAAGGAGGGAAGTTAAGCCAATATGGTAAAAAGAAAGCCTTCCGAAATGGAGTCTTTAGACTGTAAATTTCTACACAATACAATCGATCAAGCTAATAAACCAAGAACTCACATTTCTAAAGGGGATTTTCTTTTGTGAGTTATAGGAGCAGTTTTTATACCATCTAAGGGTTTTAAAAAGCTCTAGTTTTTACACCACATGTCTCACTCAGTCACCTTAGGGTTTCTGATAAGAAAGGGAACTAGAGAAAGAGATAGAGAGACAGAAAAACAGAGAACTTACAGAGAGAGAGAGAGAGAGAGAGAGAGAGAGAGATGGGTTTTTTTTTATCTTGGAGAGAGCACTATAGAGGTTCTATTGCAACAATGGTGGCAGTGAGGGGGGACTTGCGAGATCAAAATTCATAAAGCTCGGAGAGCTTTGAACCTCCGAGAACATAACTTGTAAAGTGAGAGAGATCAAGAGAGAGAGAGAGAGAGAGAGAGAGAGAGATAAGGTTTTGCCTGCGGTAGTGGTGGTGAACACGACAATGATGGTGGTAGAACAATTTCTCTCTCAACGGAAATTTTCTCCAGAATACCTAGCTTTCTGCTGTAAGAAACAAAAATGAAAAAAACAAAAAAATAAAAAAACAGTTAGATCTGAGATTAAGAGAGAACCGGAGAAGGAAAGAGGCACAGAAAAGCTCGACAGAGCGAGAACATAGAGAGATTTAAGAGAGAGAGAGAGAGAGCAAGGAGAAGAGCAGAGAGATCTCAAGAGAAAGAGAACAAGAGAGAGATAGAGTTACCTGCCTTAGAGATGATAATGGTCTGCACGATGGAGGTGGTGGACGATTTATCTCGAAAATAGTGATGTGTACAGGCGGTGGTGGAGTGGAATACAAACTTAAGATACATATGCATATGTAGCAAGTGGGTCGGGGTCCCTTCCCCATAATAGATTTTGGACTTTGTGCCCATTTCCTAAAGGAAAAATCAAATTATGCGACTAATCATACTCATTCTCAGCCCATGAAATGAATAGTCACTTCGCAGCATCTCCATACCTTGAAGCTTCACCAAGCCCTCCGGCTTATACCCGAATATGCACAACACAACACTTCCGTGCCATGAGCTTCTATAAGCCCTTCAAATCCATCCCGTATATTCATCTGCATAACACCTTCGAGTCATGCATATGCACTACGCCACCAACTAAGTCACAATCCATGAATAGTCAAGCAAACTAACCGTTGCACCTTAGTAACCAAAAACACCCAAAGATAGGGGCGCTCCCGCTCCCAAATCGCGAATTCGCGGTTTGGGAGCGGGAGCGTCTTCGATCTGTGGTTTGGGAATTTTGGGAGAGCGGTTTGTGTATTTTCGGAGCGCCTGATCAACAAAATATTTTTAAATGTCTAATTTTTCTTGTTAAGTTTGTCCAAATGGACTGATTTTTTTACATGTATGTTATTTATACTATTTGGATTATATCTAAAAAAAATCAGCTCAATCGGAGGCCTATAACACCACGAACATTTAATCTAGACTTTATATTGTAAATAAACGGCTGACATTTAAAGTGATTTGTTTGAAGAGTTAGATATCTCTGATTGACCTGATTTTTGGTAGACATCTTATAAATAATGATACTATTATATCTAAAGAAAATCAACTGATTTGAAGACCTCTAACTTGTAAAAAAGCTAGTTAAAAAATAACCTTATCGTGTGCCCTTAGTGCACACGTTATATGGTTGTCTTTCTCACTTACTATTTCTTATTGTAGTTAGTAAAAAATTAGGGAAAAGGACAAAATAAATACCATAGTTTGCCTAAAATACAATTAAGTCACCATTTTAAAACTAAATACAAAAAAAGCACCACCCCTTATTTTATCCCAAAAAATCCCAATTATACCCTTAGTTATCAAGAGGGACCCTACTTTCACACGCAATGTGACGCGCACTATAAAACTATCTAGCCTGACGAGTTTAGAGCCTAGACTTCCATTTGAAGTTGAAACTAGAGAGAGAGAAGAGGGTGCTTTCGATGGATTAGGGTTTATGGAACTAAAAGGAAGACGAGGAAGACAAAGGCAAGTCCTATTTTTTCTTTTCTTCTGCAATGTTATTTTTTTGCGTTAGGGTTTTGTGTAGTTGATTTCAATTTACAAGACCTGTTTCTCTATTTTTCTCTATAATTTGTTTTCTTTGGGTTAGGGTTTTGTGTAACCTATTTTAACCTGCCCTCTGTTTCAATTTTTTTTTGTTATAGAGAAGCAACCTTTAGAAGTTCAACATATGAAGGTTTAGCAAGAGGAACATCTTCCCCCTCTGTAAGTTCCCTAAAAACCCTAGATTAATCTTTCCTACTCTCTGGTTATAACTAATCGAAATTTAATTTATGGGTTTTGAAATGTAGTTTTCCATTCAAGATTTAAGATTTTTGAATAATTGAATAACTAGAACACCAAACACTAAGAATGGAGCCTTTTGCAAAACTTAATTTTAGTATACTTGTTACTGGATTTTAAGAATTTCAATGATGAGTGTAAAATCAAATTGTATGTTATAATTATTTAATAGATAATTTCAGTACTTATTACATGTGTTTAGTTGGTTTCAATTGCTTGTAACTGTATCTGACTAAAGCTTGTTGTGATTGCACCCAGTTCCATTTTTTATCTCCTCTTTTGTATCTTTACAAACCAACTAGGTGTACAGAGCATCTATGTTGTACCAATTAATTACATAGCTGGTTGTGATTGTTATGATAGATTTTTGTACTTATTATAATGGAATTGAATTCTTACTTATTTCAACTGAAACAAAATTATAATTTATTTTCAACTGCTCTGTTTTACCTTTGCATTCTTTATTATTGAACAAAATAAATCTTCTTATGTTTATATTTATTTAAAAAAGAATCAGCATTCCTCTTATGTTGTATTTATTTCAAAAGCAATTGTCTTTGGATCAGAATTCATGAGAATTAATTCATTAAAAAGAGTCAGCAAAGTTATACAATTTGGGTAAGTATATAATGTTCTTTCTATCAGAAGGTTAAGTCTACAACATTCAATATGTCATCTATTAAACCTTCAATTTCTTTGAGAAATTACTCCACAAATCTGAAAATGAGTGGTCTAGAGTTATGTATACATGAATCGTGAATCAGACTTGGATGAATGATTATACGTTTGTGCAGGTTGAAGGGCTTAACATACAGAGATAGATAACTAGGTTGTGCAGGTTGCTCATTCAGCCTAATCTGCCCTTCTATTTTTTAATATTACATTCTAAACATCAAATACTTATAATGTATCGGTTGTAACTAATCGATTTAATAGTTTATTGATTGCTTACAAATATATAATTATTTCTCTTTCAGTTAGATGCTTGTTAGTATAATTAATCATCTTGGTAAGCTGATAAGTTTCAGAATTGACTGATTCTTGGTTTAAATTATTTTCATTATGAGAAGATAATCGATAGCTAAAATCATGAGTGCATTCTTAATGTTTGTTCTTTTTGGTATACTCTAATTTGTTAAGTCAGATAAAATCTTGGTAATTTGGAGGGTTTTCACTAACTATACTATCAAAGACACTATACTGTCCACAATGTAAAAAATTACATTAAAGTGATGGATATATTATGCCTATTAGTTCTGCAGTGAGTTTGTATCGTTTTTTTTTATAAGGGCAAAATTTTATTAATAGACCCCAAAGGGGCGAGTAAATATACAAGTAAAAGCCTGAAACGGCCCCCCTATACAGTAAACGACAACTCCTCATAAGAGGAGCTACACCCCAACTCCAGCGGTCATGAACTGATTACCGAAGGAGTGAATCCCCAAAAAATACAAACTCGTGAAATTGCGAGTTACAAAAAAGCTTGTCCGTTTTAGCCCATTGGTAAACAAGAGCTTTCACATCCAAGATGACAGCGTCCATATCCTTTTCTACATCCTCAAACGCTCTCCTATTCCTTTCTTTCCAGATCGCCCAGGTTAATGCAAAGAAAAGGAGTTCCCAGATTAGTTTACCCCTAGGGGATTTAACTGGGCAGGACCAAGAGAGAAAACAGTCTTGCACGCTCCCCGGAAAAGCCCAGACCATATTGGCCTGCTATAGGAAATATGCCCATACCCCAGTGACGAAAGTACATGAGAAGAGCAGATGGTGGGCAGACTCCGACGCATTTTTACACATAAAGCACCTATTCACCGAAGTCTTACCACATTTCTGAAGGCGATCAATAGTATTAATCCTGTGTAAACTGGCCTCCTATATAAAAAAGATAACCCTCTGTGGAACTGGTGCCAACCATATCTTCTTACATATGAACTCCTGCCTTTGGTCCTTAGTGAGTAGAAGGTATAGAGATTTTACTGAGAAAATCCCTTTCTCATCAGGAGCCCATTTCCTAACGTCGTGCATGTCCTGTCCTTGTCGGAACTGATTGAGGACCTCCATCAAGGTTGCCAACTCATCCATTTCCCAATCATTAATTTGTCTCCGGAGACCGAGGTCCCAAGATGTACAGTTTCCTTCGACCCTCATAACATCTGCCACGAGTGCGGACTTATTGTATACCATGGAGTAAACAGCTGGGAATCTGGATTTTAGTGGTATGACGCCACACCATAGGTCGTCCCAGAATCTAACCACATTGCCCGTAGATACTTCGAAGGAGATGAAGGGTTTGAAATTCTGCCACATATTGGTTATGCCCCGCCAGACTGAGACCCTGTATGGTGTAGTTGGGGGTATCGGGTCCATACCCTCTCTTCTTATCCCATATTTTGCTTCCACTACTTGCTTCCATAGACTGTCCAACTCCACTCCAAGGCGCCGTAGCCATTTTCCCAGTAAAGCCTGATTCATTGGTTTAAGTTTACGAATGCCAAGGCCTCCATTAGCCTTAGGGCGACATATGTCCTCCCAGCTAACATTATGCATCGCCCTTTTCTCGTCCGTGGAGTCCCATAGAAAGTCTCTCATAACCTTTTCTAACTCCTCCGCAACAGACACCGGCATGGTGAATAGGGACATATAGTAGATGGGCAAATTAGCGAGGCAGCTTATGATGAGTGATAATCTTCCAGCTTTAGAGAGAAACCTCTGCTTCCACTTAGCCAGCTTCCGTTTGATTCGTTCTTTAATCGGATCCCAGATGGAATTCGAGCGGTACGGTGCTCCAAGTGGGAGACCAAGGTACGATGGGGGCAATTGGCCATTGTTGCATCCCAATATAATGCCAATGATATTGCAGAACAAACAGTCATCATTAAGGAATAGGACGCGAGCCCCGTCGGACAAACGACGCTTTATCCGTTTAGAAAACAAATCTTTTGAAATCATAGGACTGGAGAACGAAGCGATCAAGATCACGGAGCGGGGTAGAGGCAGACCGGCAAATTTCAACCTCTCTTCGGAGGGATCAAAATGGCTGCGTAACTTCCTGAGGAAGGAGAGTCGCTGTGAGTGGAAACCAGGGGTAGTGGACAAACATCGTGAACATGCCCTGGTTGTCGTCGGAGAAAGACTGAAAAACGTACGAGGAGAGTTCATCAAACTCACAAAGTTTGGGGTTAAGAAGGAACTTGTTTGTATACCGGCGGAACACAGAGGTGTAGGATGGCAGTGGTTAGCGGAACTGATGGAAGATCTTCAACACAAGGGTGGGGCCGACCAAAATAGGTCAATCGCCCCACTCAAATACCTCCACCTGCTAACCCTACCCAGCCATGTGTCTCAAATGCAAAGACGGCCCAAGTTTTGAAATGGGAAGACTATAGAACCCTATGCACATCGTATGAAGGAGGTCAACAAAACTTTGGTAAATGGTCTCTAGCGGTGGTGGCATCTCTATGCCCGGCGCCAAGAGATTGGCAACTCACGATGGTGGAGTTCATTAAATGCTTTACCCCCCTTCAGGATGCTAGGATTATTCCGGTCAGGAAGGGCATGGGAATATTTTTTGCAAACTCAGAGGAGGAACTCGACGAGGTCCTTATGATGCAACCCCAACAGCATGGGGGCTATCGTTTTGACCTTACCAAGTGGTGGTCGGCGGTGAATCTTCTGCAGACATGGCCTTCGCCGGGATCGGCAATTTGGGTGGCGGTACATGGGCTCCCGTTCCACCTATGGTCTCAACGAATTTTTACGTCATTGGCTAACAGTTGTGGAAGTCTTGTAGGGGTTCACAAGAATACTGTCTTCATCAGGGACTTATCCGCGGCGATCATCAAGATCCGTGTCGAGGGTTTCCATATTCCTCGAAGAATACTCTTGTATGATGAGGAAACAAACTTTTTCGTCAAGTTTGAAATCCTTGACAACCTGAACGGAGGAAATCTCGAAGAGCTGACATACCCTTGGTTGGTGTCCGGTGACCGGCGATCTTACGCAGAGGTAACAAACTGGGGAGAGGACGAAGTGGGCAGACCCGATGACGTGGCTGATAGGGTCTGGTACAGTGCAGACGCGGAAGCGATTGACAAGGGCGTTGCAGGTGAACGTTAGTACGAAATGGGTGATTGATGGTGACCTCGCCCCACCACCTGTTCAGACCAGGGGGGCCCCACACAGACCTTCAAAGGATCAGTTCACACGTCAAACACAGAATCGAACTCAATGGGTACCAAAAGAAACACCCCCAGCCTCACAAGCCGGCCCACTGCCTCAGGCCCATTTTTCGCCAACCCAACCCGCTACGAACTCCACAGTTTCACGGGCCCAACCGAACGTAATGGCTCCGGGCCCGTCTTTTACCAAGCATAACGGCTTTGAGGTTAGAGAATCTAGGCCCACTTCTGGCGCAGTCCCGTTACCTTTTCTGGCCCAAACAGTAAGGGACTCTCAGAAGGCTAAGAATAAATCCCCAATGCCGATGGACAACCTAACCTCAGACTTTTCGTCAAATTCTTCAGCATTGGACCGTCCGGGGCCAGTTAGGGATATCGCGGGATGTGCTCTTCGACCATCGACAATCAGAATCGGTACACCTGAGGAACATAGACAGCATGGGGAACACACTTTAACTGATCGCCAGCCACCTCAGGGGAGATCTCATCCCCAGGGATCGGACATACTTGCTACCTCACCACTGATCACTATCTCTCCCAAAGGCCCTACGTTTCAACCTACAGAACCTCTCGTCTCTTTCGAGCGGATTTTAGCTAGGGACTTCGGCATAACAGAATTTTCACCTAAAGGATCGAGCTCTACGGTGGTCTTACAAGAAAAGGATATAAATCACAATCACCAAGCTATACCAGGGGGTGTCGTTTCCAAATGTTGCCCTTTTATTCTTAGTGAACTGCTTACTATAGATGTTAATCCACCCTTGTCCAATGTGCAGGGTCCGTGTACTGAAGTAGATCTGGGGAGTGAGGAATCATGTCTCAAACTCGTTGGACCAGGAAGAGGATACCGAAAGCGAGATGGAATCTTTAACTTTTGAGAAACTAGATAGACTCTTCCAGGAGGAGCTCGAGTCGGATAACGAAGGGGGATCGGAGGGTGGACCACCTGATAATGGAGATCATAATCATGCGGATGAGGTGCAGAGTTTCTGCAACTCAACACCCCAGCTGACAACTGACAAGGAAGATGAGTCTCATAAGGGGGATAAGGATGTTATTTTGGCTCTTTATTCTCAGGATGGCCTCCCCACAAGGGACCTAAGGAATCACAAAGGTAATTTGAACATGGCAGGAATAATGCACCATCATGCCACTGATCTTGGACCGCCCTCCCAGTTGAGTGACAAGGTTAATAACAGTGAGGAGACTGATTATGTCTCGATAGGTGCTGGTGGGGAAGGGGCAATGTCTTTAACGAAGGAGCAAGTTAGGGCTCTAGGCATGGAGTTGGGTATGTCTTTTATAGGGCATACTCCGCAATTTGACGAACTTCTACAGATTGTTCGTGGAAGGCATGGTCAGGCAGGGAATGAGAACAGGGTAGACAATGTGCAGTGAGTTTGTATCTTACTGTCTTATAATTTACTTTCATTAACATGTCTGGTAATAATACTCACTTTTAAGGTCAATTGCATTTTGGAGTTGTTTGATGGAGTGCATTTCTTTGATCTTGGATTTTGAGTGAAATGTACAACATATATATCAGATTCTAAATTAGTGTTAGATTAGTAAGTGTATCTAGTTGATTTCTTTTGTGAAGAGAAATCCTATGTTGGTTATTGGTTTAACATGTATTATTTTTGCAGGATTGGTCAATAGCTTTTCACCAAAAAAATAAAGATTACATAAAAGAGGAACCATTTCTCTGCAATGCATGGGACAACTGATCGGCCTGATATGTTTATTTCTTTATTAGTGAAATCTATAATCTTATTTGTTTGTAGTTCGTACTTGTACAATTTGAATTATGTCATATTTCTATGTAGTCTCATATTCAAGGAGTTTTTCTATCTTAAATTGCTTGTGTCTCTAAAATTTTGTGTTCTGATCTATTTACTTAATTTATAAAGATTTATTCTTTTCAATTTGATTATTTGAGAAGTCCTTTTATAATTTATGTTGTTGATTAACTTTTCTTTGTATAATTCTTTATTGTGTTTGTTTGGTGAACTTTTGATTTTTTAATGGTTAAATATTGCGATTATTTGTCCGATAAAAAAGAAGTATTTTGATTGTTTGATTCCACAGTGCATATTTTATGTAGCAGAGGTACTTTTTGCTTTGGAGTACCTCCACATGCTTAGAATTGAGTATCCAATTGCAGAGCAGGGTTTAATTACTTCTGATGATGCATGTATGTTTGGAGAGGATCTACCCTTTTGGCTGCTCTGCGGTAGGTTTTGTAGGCTATATATAGAGATGCAGTATAACAACATTCATTTGTAAAAAGGCAACCATAACAGTTATGACTTTGTGGCAAAATCATATGGCATTCCCTTCAATTTTATTGTAAATACTCAATTGGTGTAATTCCCAAACTTTATTATGAACAATCTACTATTTTTCCTCAGAATAATTGTCTTGGATTTCTAAGTTCGAAAAAAAAATTATTCTTAAAATATTATTCATTACTGTGTTAATAGACCATCTTATTTGCGATGGACTTACATTTTTAAGTTGATCAATATTAAGTCACTTGGGTATGCCTTCTTTTGGCGGTACTATATTAATAGATCCATGTGCAGCTCGACAAGGATCGATCCGACAGCGCCAAAATATTTACTGATCAATGTGCAGATCGATCTGGCAGTACTATATTAATAGATCGATGTGCAACTTGACGAGGATCGATCCGACAGGGCCAAAATATTTACTGATCGATGTGCAGATCGATCCGTATCGATCCGGCAGTAGCATAACATTTTGTGGATCGATGTGCAGCGTTATGGATCGATCCGGCAACGTCATTTCAATTATAAAACGGTGTTAAAGCTTGGGAATGGTGTTATCTTTGGTTTTGCAATGTTTTTACCATCGATTTGGTTATCGTTTGTGATAATGGCTCTAGGACGACATTAAATTAGGGTCACAATCAGCTCTAGGACGACATTAAATTAGGGTCAAGATTGATTGTGACGAGGGTCTAGATTGAATGAGTGCATGGTCTAGATTGACCAATTTCAGGGTATAGATTGAATTAGAGCATGCTCTACAAAATGAATAAAAATGGATAATTAAAAGGGTTTAGAACGTAATTTATCAGGTTCTAGACCGTTTGTTATCTCGACTAATCCAGGGTCTAGAATGACTCTGATTTAGGTCTAGATTTTATGCTTAAAGTGGAATGAGAGTGTATAAGAAAGACTCTTTGTAAGCATATTTATGGTCTTTATAATGTGACATTGCAGCTATAATGATCGAATCCCAGGGTCTAGATTGACTCTGAGTTGGGTCTAGATTGACTCAACTCAGGGTCTAGACTGACAGGTTAGGGTCTAGACAGTGTCAACTATTAGTGAAGCCACTAATAAACTCATATTAATTGGCTTGTAATGGTACATTTCACATTAAACATTTGTTCCTTTAGATTACATGACACCACGTACGATAACCACAAATAATAGTTCATACACCTGCGAACAAGGGGTAACATTCAAACTTCCTAGACAGATAAAATATTCAACACGAATAAATATTATTTTCTATCATCCTTCACCATTGCTTTGGTCACTCTAGACCCTGATCTAGACCGTGATCTAGACCTTGATCTAAACCCTGTTAATAATAGATATATACCATGGTAATGATAGTTTAAACCGTTATATTGATAAATGTGAAGCCATTGTATATTCAACTTCTTACCCATCGTCATGGACCCTGTGTATTAACATAGCAATATAAATTAATTCTAGACCCTGCACATATTCATTACCTAGTACGTTTTGACATAATGTAACACCCAGTATAGATGGTAAAAGAACTTAGATAAAATTCTTGAAATGATGGCCACTTGGCCAGCTTGATTCAATATAATCGAATAGTACAAGTCTTTTAAAATTACATTTTAAAAATTAAAAATGCTTATTGATGCATTACACTTCAGTTACAAATACATGCACTTGGACATAGTAGAAATACAAACAGGACTCCATCATGATTTGTGTCTAAATAAAGATTTGCCTGCACGTACATTTACATGTAATGGATAGTAATATATGCACTCCATTATCAACATTGAATAACACCTTCTGTTTCTTGCACGATCTACCATCACTGCACAATGAGTCAAGCATTACAAAGCCTATCAATATATGATAGAGATGGAGAATACAAAAAGTATTAAGGGTAATAAAATGCTACATATCTATCTATAATCTACATACCGAATTTAGTAAGCCTATATCAGCCCACTTCTACATCTCTGTCGGTTAGCATTTAAATTAACTAACAATTGTTAATCTCCTCTGCACTATATAGAAAGATCAATGAACATAAATTTGCCAAAAAAAATACCAAGAGTCAAGATGGAGCTTAATTGAGCCCTAATTAGAACTACTAATTTAATCATTTCAAATACAAGCTCACCAAATCAATGATTTTTTTAAGAAAATAATTTAATACAAGTCATGTAACAATCCAACATACCAAATGTATTCATTCAAGTATGTTACTCTACCTTAGTTTAGATTTTAATCCTATCTGAAACCAAATAACATTTTTCCAAAATATTTAGCTCTCTAAACTGCAAGCATATGTAACTTCTGAACAAAATAACTACAACCCAATCCGACCAAAAATGATTTTTAAGGCCTAAACCCTAAATCATGCTTGTTAAAAATTGGGGTGTACTGTGTGAACTTACTAAGGCTTAGACCTAAATTACTACCATGTTGCTCAACATCTTTGGCAAATATAATTCATTCCTTTTTTGTTGGACTGTGAGACTTAAATTTCTTGTTAAGATGGAAGATTTGTATGAAATGAAACTCAAGAGAATAATTATAGTTGTATCCATGCCTGCCACTTAACAGACAAGTGATATAAACTATGAAAAAACATAAATTCATAAAACAACAAAAAGAACGAGTAAGGCAAAGCATGTCCTATTTGCAGTGCAGATCAAAATTTACATACAACAAAATCCAAATCTAAATTTTTATAGTTACAGCAAAACCTCTACGTACACATTGATCCACATCATATATCTTCTTTTCTCCAACTCCCAATTTATTAAAAATTGCTTAGATTATCATTTCCACATCTTAAAATTAACACTTAACACCAAGATATGATCAGATTTTACAAAGCACTAGAGAGTTTTGGTTAGTGCTGCCATCATATAAGGCATGAAGACTATTTGAATATGCTTGAAGATCAAAATCAAAATTACCAGATGTCCTTAGTATTGAAAGTTCATCTGATTCTGTCAACGCGCTAGAAAGAGTACACGATACCTTTATGCACTTTAGGAGCATTTCAGTGGGGATAATATGTTTGATAATCAAATGAACACATTGTATTTTTCTCAATTCTGCTAGGGATATCAGTTATTTTGCCTCTTTTTTATAAGGGATATAAAATGAATCATACAAATACTAAGAAGATAATTTTTATTTTTTTGTTCTTTCTTTCTATATATTTTTCTTTTCCTTTTAGCTTTTTGTGACTTAAGAAGAGTAAATTTAAAACATCCAAAGAGGAAATAAAACATGTGGAAGTATACACGGCTTTTAGCTGTACTAGGTACACCTTTTCAGGCGATTAGTTGAGGAATTCCTTGTTTATCAAGAAAAAAGAAAAAGAAGTTCATGTCAAGAGGGACTTTATCCCTTGAATCCTGATGGTTAGATGTGTTCAAATGGGTGATTGATTCTTATGACTTAGTTTCCACGTTGAGTTTATGCATGTCAAGCAACTAATCTTCTTCAATTACAGTCGGAGCACTTCAGCAAATATCTACAAAATTAAAGATTACGTATTGGAAGAATGTTAACCGAAATAGACAAATTACATATATTTTCTACTAAACCAGTTATTTAGATTATATAGAGCAAAACAATTTATCTACGTAGCACCCAAAACTCCTAACACATTATTTTTTTACTAATCCAAGCCTAAATCCAACATTTTTTGAAACCTAATCTTTATCAAAAAACAAAAAAACAAAAAAAACAAAACCCTAACCTTTGATCTTTGGTGGAGCTGTAAAACAGTGATTCTCCGAGACGCCTCTGAGATGGACCTATCCTTTGATTGTCGGTGAAGAAGAAGCCAAAGACGCCTCTGCTCAATCAGAAAAATTGGTCTTTGACAGTGTTAGATGAGAAGGGAGAAAGAAATGGAAGAAGGGGAAGAAAGAAGAAAGGGTATTTAGTACGATGGACTTGAAAAAGTCATCAAATTATGTTGATAAGTGTGCGTGGTCATTGAATCCACGAGCACGGGATATTAGGAATCAATTAGTATAAAAAGTAATAGTATTTTGGGATTAAATATTGGAAAGGTGCTTTGGTATTTATTTTTAAAAGGGGAACGACCGTTTAGTCCTATTTGAGGGTTAATATGATGGTTCAGTCCCAGCTAAAAATAATATGACAGTTTAGTCCAAAAAGGTGAAAAACCACACATGTGCATTTTACTTGACAAAAATGCCCCAACAATAAATACATAAGCAGTAAGTACTAACTAACTTTTTTTATTTTATTTTTAAAACAAAAAATGACATAACTTTTAAAATACAAATCAGTTTTTCATACAAATTATATTTTTGGAAATCTTACATTGAGATCTTTAAAATAAGACCAATCAACAATATTTTTTTTTAATTTTTTTTT